>JAOVVB010255366.1:0-19767 GCA_028570985.1 Heterobranchus longifilis
CCTGAATGAGGAAAACTGAAAGAATCCTAACCGGGAGAAACTGACGTCAATGGTGGAGAAGACAAAAACTCCCATGATCCCACACTACTCCATGACGTCACCAAACTCCGTCTTTTGTTATTGTTTTGATTGAGAGACCCCTAGTGGCAGAAAAGTACATATTGTGCGTTTAATTAAAGCTGCAGATTGTATTACTAGTTTTCTCAACAGTGTGAGCTTTATAGCTTCAGCTCGCTGTTCGTGATTCTTGCCAAAATGCACTTTGGGAGTCGTTAAATTCGCCTCCAAACGTTTTTATGTACACAGGTTTGTTGACTTTTTATCAAACATATATTTTCTACCACAATTGGAAGCTGTTTCAAGCCCAATCCAAGATATTTATTTTTTCAAACTTTGGAAAGCTCCTCCAGACGACATTATACAACTGCTCTCATAGACTCACCGTGTCGCCCTTACACCCCTCTGTGTGAGACGAGCACCAGTAAACACACACAAAATGCTTTTCTTTTCATTATTTATTCATAATAGTCTATAACTTCTGATAAAATACACTTTGTTTACAAGTGCTGATTACTATATTACATTCACCCGGAGTTTAAATGGAGACAAAATGACACAGACATATTAAACGAATTCACCTGGTGATAAACGTGACATTTCAAAAATGGTGGTGATTGCCCATGACACTTTCCGAACTGCTCTTCTGAATACACACACAACAGGTAACTTCAGTGACAGTGGGGACTGCTGCCTGACTCAAAAAGATTTCAGCTGCCTTTTGGGTTGAATGATTGTGTTTGCTAATTGTTTTTGCAGTGCAATCCAGTCCCCAGCTCTAACTACAACATCCTAACATCACATTCAACCAAATAAGACCTAAATATTTATGGGGGATAAATTAAATTTGTGTTAACAGAATGAAATACTGGTACACCAGTTTTAGTGAAATGACTATGCTAAATATGTGGAAACCTTTCCTGATTCTACCATCTTAAAATCAATTTTCCACAAGACATAACCCCCCATTTAATAACAAATACATTTAAAAACGGACTTTGATTAATCCACTGACCTAAAAATGGTGCTTTAAAAACATATCTTTTTGTTTTTCATAAGGTAATGACACAAATGTAGACGGCTACACACATTAGATAACATCTCTATTGAAAAATATAGACCAACGGATCCATTGAAAAAAAAAACTGGGCCATACAGAATATTGATACCTGGGCAATTTGAGTTATAAAAGTCAAGTTATTCTCTGTATGGTGGTCTGTCCAGTCTAAACAAAATTATAGGAAAAACGGACAGCCAATATATTATTATAGTAAATACCCTGTTGATTTTCAAAAACAATTAGCAAATAGATTTTTTTTATATTAAAATATATTAATTAAAATATATTACTTTGATTAACTAGACATTAAAAACAAGTTCTGATTATTTTGTTTTCTTTAAAAGGTGACTTTGGCATATTACCTTGGAAATAATTGCTATAAAACAGGCCTGCTTTGCACCTCCAGGAGATTTCGAAATAAAGTTGATGCGTCTTAATTTGCAATCGGCATGAACACCTGGAAAAACCTGCTGAGGTTAACGCTTCACATTGGCCTTTTTGCACGTTAATATGTGGTAAAGTATTAGCATTTATACCGCCGTGTTAACATCGTCGTAATGCAGCTACAAGGTTATTACAACACAGTGTTCACACCACAAATGTGCTGGTGCATCCGTGTACATCACACATATACATTATTGTACAATATATAAACATGATCCAGTATTATGTTGTGTGTACAATACTTCACACCACATTCAAATGGAGGGTAACTCTCAATTCACTGGAAAAAGGCCATTTTAAAGTGAAACGTTGCACCCGCCTGTTAATCGGTGTCATATTGTACCTCCAAATCATTTAGTAAAACTAAAGCATGCTATGCTGAATCACTCTAGGATAAAGCATTTAGCGTTTTAGCATAACGTACTGTTCTTCTCCATTTTCTTTCCACAGTAAAAATTATTTTGTAATAAACAGGATATGCTCGAGCAAAGTTTGCTGCACGAATAAAATAAAATACATTTCTACATCTAGGCATATACTGTAAATAAGCAAATATTTACAGTGAAAAAACAAACAATTATCTTCATTTTCTCCCCTTGCCTTGAGTGTTTTTTTTTTTTACGGTTTGCCACTGCTGATCTATACAGATATACAAGCATGAGAAAACCCACCTCACGGGAGACGATATCTACAAACTGGCTTTTTTTGGGGAGAAAATGAAGGATCACACAGTAGGAAGTGACTCTAGACCTTGGCCTGGAATGGAAAAGATCTTAATTTGCCAAAAGGCATATAGGCATTTTTTTTATATATATAAATGATTCTTCTTTTACCCTATGTTTGAATGTAAGTGCTGTACACAGTTACTACCATATATCCAGGTGGTTTCAAGTGCTTCGCCTTGTAGTCAAAAAAATTATTTGATGTGCAATCCTCACAAGTTGATTTTATAGTTATTCAAAGTTCCATTTATACTCTCTTTCTAAAACTATACATGTTCTTAAATCTGAGTGTGTTCAGTAATAAATGTACAGTTTTTATATAAAAAAGTTACTGTGAGTTGCACTTCCCTGCCATGCGTGCATAAATGCCAGGAGGTACTCTACAACCGATGATTATCATTAGCGCCCTTTTTTTGCCTTTAAACCATAACTGATTAGGCCCAATAATAAAAAGTGTCAGTCATAAACACAACAACAGTCATTATGTTCTACAAAAATAGCAACATTCATTTTCCCTCCTTTTTTAAAAACTACACATATTATATATATTTAAAAAAATATATCACACTAGTCCTAGCCGAGTGCAAACACTGCCAGATTTTACATTTGCCACACATCTGACAGACTACTGATTTGATTGAAAACTTGATTGACATTTCTACCAAAAAAAAAAATTGCACAAAACAACTGTTCACAGATGTTGGTGAAACAAAAGACCATCCAGTGTAAATCCTTGCTTTTCCAACGGCGACCACATGCTGGTTGTATGTGCTTCACCCCCTGCGGTGCTGATTCTGAACGACCTGCTTCTGCTTTGTGTCTTGCGTCAATACAAATCAAACCACGATATCTTCTAATTATTATTCATATCATCGTACAACTAAACACGACACACACAGTTTCGAGGGGCCGATGCAGTCATCATGGCAAAAGGCTCCGCATCCTTTGCACATGATCATCGCCTTCAGTCTGCAGTAGCATTTAGACTGGACGTCCTCCATGTTGGGGCCCTCGATGAACGACTGCTCGGGCGAGGGCTCGCCCTGGTTGCCGTGTTCTAACGAGTGACCGGCGGGTATGGTGGTGACGGTCACTGAGAAAGACATGACGCTCCCGTGGACGCCGCCGCCGTCGGCCTCTGACATGGCCGCGGAAGAGCCGATGCCCGCGGCGCCGTGGTTCAAAGTGTGAGGTACGGACATGCTGATAGTGCCACCGTAGCATGACGCCGCCACGATGTCCTGATTATCGAGCGTTCTCTGGGTTTGAAAGGCAGGCTGCCGCTGGTGACCGGGGTCCACTTGGGTAAGATATGGCTCGGAGTTTCCTTGGTTACTATTGCAGAGTTCGAGGTGCCTTCGGTGTGACTGAGAAAAAGGGCTGGTGTCTTTGGCTGTCACGCTGGTGCTGTTGTTATCGGCACCGGCTGCACTATCCTCTGATCCAGGCTCAGTCTTTACATTGGAGCAATGAATGCTTGCTGCTTCGTCAGACTTGGTTACGGAGTATCCGTGCTGCTCTGTTTTAACCCCAGAAGCAGGAAAGAAACATTTCCTGGCTGGTTCTTCTTCCTTCGCCGCCTCCTCTCCTTCTGTGCTTTCCCTTTTTAAACCGGACACAGACGTGTTTGGGATGACAGACTGGTGCAGTCTCTTGCTCTCCGGTCCTCGGCCGTATGTGGACACATTGAGGAGGTAATGTCCCGTCATGGCAGGTCTGGGCATCCTCCTACGACCCAGGAACCCTACCAAAATCCTGGATTGGTCCTGACGTTCTTCTGCATGCACCAGCTGATGGACTTTGTATTGAGGGTGCTGAGGCCCCATAGCACCATAAGGCTGGCTCTGCTGGCCTTTCCTCTGCATTAGAGCCTGCAGGATCTGCTCCTGAGTCTCCTTATCAGGAAGTTCCCTGTGGGGTCTCGTGTATTCTGAGAAAACTCCTGCTCGTCCGGCTGTATTGAACTGGTGGGACATCTGCTTATCAGCCCTGTGCTCAGCAGAGTGCAGCATCTTCCCTTTACTACCAGAGGGTAAGTTTGATGTCTTCACTTCCACCTTGGATAGCGGTTTTGGGAGGATCTGCTCCAACGGAACCTCTTTGCCCTGCAGAAGCTGAGTGACCAGCGGGTTATTTGCAGGGATACAGGAGCTGGTCTTGGTTGATGATGCAGCAGGTGATGGGGTTTCCTGTCCCTTCAGAGCGTGCACAGATGGCAGAGTTGGTTGCATTTGAATGCTATCGGGTCCTGCACTGACAGCACCAGCAGGATGACCTTTGTGTTTTTCGTCAGTTTTGCTTGAGTAAGACGTTAGAAACCGGTTTGGGCTTAGCTGGCCAAAAGAGTCCAGTGGGCGAGAAGGAGGTGTACTGATCTGACCGCTGCTGCCGGAGGCTGGGAACCTGGTTGATCCCTGTGGGGACGTTGGGCTGGGCGATGGCTGCATCCGCTCCCCACTGCCTCCTCCTGGCCCCGGGCCCGGCACGGCTCCCTTTGATGCAGATGATATTGCAGCAGCTGCTGCCCGCTGCGCCCGGGCAAGCTGAGCTTTGGCTTTGATGTCAGCCAAAGTGCGAGCACCAGTACGACCCGGGCTGCTAAGCGGGGCCGGGAGGGGAGTCCTGGGTGAGACTTGGCTAGGTGACAAAGGAACAGGAAGAATTCGTGACACTGGGATCTGCAAAGGGGAAAAAAGGGGACGTTAAGAGAATTATTTCAATATATGCATATATAAGTAAATGAAAAACATTCATAATAAAAAGTTTCTCCACAACACAGATAAAATAGAGACCATCTTGTGATGGGATCACACCAGCTGGGAGGGGGTCAACGGCCCCGTCCCTACTTCCTACCCCCCCTACTTCTGGCACCATTGCTCGGACCACACCCATCTCTGAACTCGGCCTTCATTTTTATCTCAACGACACACCTGTATAGTTTTGTGACTGCATCTTGCACAGTTGTGACGCTATCACAGTGACAAAATCTGTCCAAAGACCGTTGCGGCTGGTCATAAAACATTCCTCACAGCTACAAAACCTTGCTGAAAGTAGCTAATTTAGGGATTTATGGGAGAAGCTAAGACTGTTTGGAACATACTGAGAATAAATATCAACAGCAGAGAAATGCAGGAGGGTTTGAGAAATTTCTATGGACGTTTTGATCATGTTTAACACATTTTTCATGACTAACTGCTGTGAATCCAAGCTGAATACAGCTGCCACCCTTTGCAAAGAAGCAAGCTGCTTGTCAGAGCCCCCTTTCAAGCCTACAAGTGGTGAGGTTTGTTTTGTATACTCAAAAGATAGATCAGAGGAGACTTTTGCATTCAGAAACAGTTTTCCTACCTTGAGAGGTGGAACCCTCTGATTTGCTGCAGAAGTTGGTGTAGCAGGGCTGGATATGGATGACTCTGGAGGAGATACGGAGGAGACCGAGGACACTGAGGAAACTGAGGACATACGGGGCCGTTTCTCTGGTGTCAATTCATCCCCAATCTCACTGAGAGATTTCCTTTTCAGCGGCTCCGAGGGGCCACTGGGCTCAGAGATGACCTCTTTGCTCTCCTCAGCAGGCTTAACCACAGACACCGGCTGATCCTCTTTTAACTCTGGACTAGCCTTCGGTGGAACGCTCTTCTTCACGGGCGACTGCGGGAGTTCAGTTTTCACCTCCTTCACTTCCTCTTTATGCTCCTTTTCAGGCGGTGTAACTACCGCAGCCCGTTCAGTCGGCCTCTCAGCCACCTCTGGTGTTTTCACCGCAGGTGCTGGCCCAGACTGTGCTGCTGCGTTCAACTTTCGATCCTCAGCGTACTGTGAGCGCCGTGTCTTCATGGGCTCTGTGGTGTGGACTGGCTCTCTCTGAGCAGGCTGTGCCTTCAGAGGCTCCTTCTTTATGTCTTTCACAGCAGCAGGAGCAGCAGCATCAGTCTGGCTGCTGTCCTTGGTGCCCTTGGGAATCTCTGGTGCTTGAGCGGCAGGTCCTGTCTGATGACGGGGGGACTGGGGCCTGGCAGACTTCTGATTCACATCAGCCTTTGTCAGCTCTTTGGATTCCTCAAAGCTGAACCCAGAACTATAGAGAGAGAAGAGAGAGGCAGAAAGACAGACAAAGAAATAAATCTATAAATCAAGTGATTTCTTAAAAGGAATACAGATATTTTATAAAACATAGAGCCTTTAAAGGAATTGTTGGGACTTGAACGTGAAAGTGTTTAGTTGCTAATACCGTGCAGTTTAAAAAAAAAAAAAGTTTTTAACTTTTTTTTAAAAACAAAACAAACACTTTCCTGACATTTGTGTTAATTTCGACATGATGAATTGATCTGTATTTACGCAAAGTTGTGTATTTCTTGAATAAAACAGATTCTACACCTGAGTGATGAGAGGCCTTAGTATGAGGCGAGTATGAAACTTAAAAATTGGAAATCATCCATTTAGTCATATTGCATATCATCCACTGAGACCGCTTCGATTGGCATCTTAATCAATCAATGAGCCTCCAAATCAGATATGTTTTAAGCAGCTAACAGGTCGATTCAATTTGATTTAGTCTTGTGATGAAGTAATATGATGTTGGATACAAACAATTCAATACAATGTGATGGATACTGTGAACAAACACTGCAGTTCTACTAATAATATTGTAGTTTTGTAGGTCATCATTTGAAAAGGAACTCTCTTTTGGCTTTTGGAAATATTTTAAAAAAAAAAGCCTTTCAAGTCGGGCTGTACACAAATCAGAACTTTTATATTCAAATCGGATTTGGCTGTTCAATACAAATATTTGATTATTCGTTCCTCTTTTTTCATATAGACTATCTGACAATCAGAAATTAATTTACAGTGATGGTTTCGACCACATTAACATTGTCAAATACGACCCGCCACAGTTTCATCATGAACTCCTCCACGGGTGGCAGTCGACAGTCGGCCAGGGGGATTGAACTCAGCAGGTCAGGGCCGGACCTCGGTGCTTCCCGGGGCCGTGGACTTTTTCTGCCTCCCGCTGCTCCCAGCGGTTTTGACCGCGGCTGTAGGGGTATGAAGCGGCTGCCGCCCCACATGAATGCGCTTGTATTTTGCTCTGCCGGAGCCTCGGTAGGAGCCGCTTTTAAAAACGCTTTGCTTTTTTGGGAAACCCTACTGCAGGTAGGCGGTTGTCAGGGCGGTTGCCGCGTCTCGTTTACCATGCTTTGTGGGTGTGACTTTTTTTGCCGTGCCATCACTATTCATATCTATAGAGCATCTGTGGGAAACACTGTTCAGTGCGCTCGCCCTGCTAGAATATAAAAATATAATGTAATGCACACTGACTGACAAAAAAACAAAACACAAAAAAATGCGCCTCGACTTGATGAATTTCAAGGTCTAGGTCGTCACCAACGGATGATTCGACTCATCGACTTTCAGGGGGGGCAGCCCTACTTCCAACATCTCTAAAGCTGGATCGGATTAGTGAATGAATAAATAATATATAATAGAGGAGAACTTACTTTTCACCATAATAGTTTTCAAAGAAGGCCTCCTTCCAGTGCTCAACTTTCTTTTCCTTCTCAATTTCTTGACGCATTCGTAGCTGCAGCTCAGGAGTGAATTCCCCTGAATAATAAAAAGAAAAGTTAGACTTGTTCTGTGTGGTGGCGCAGAACCTTGATGACATAATTCTTCTTTGAATATTGACTGAATGCAGTTATTATCAGTTGGAAACAGTTGCACTGACCCTCAGCCAGTCTCTCCTTCCAAGACTGAGCTGCTGATGTGAAGAACTCATTATTCAAGGCAGAACTAGTGACCTTCAGAAGGCCGTCCATGCAAGCCTGGGGAGAGGAGGCACAATGTTATGACTAACATCATCACAATCACCATCACTGCATCAGTACATCGACTTATGCTTCCCATATGAGATGTACCGTTAAACATGCAGAATCTGTGGTGCAGGGATGTTTTCTACACTTTTAAAATAACTATTTTATGAGATTGTTTAACACAGTATACGACGATTGACAGGAAAGATGGGGAATTGCATGCAATAATATTACACTCTCTACATTTAGTGCTAGATAAAACGTCAAAACAAAAGGATAAAAAGTATGTATAATTTTAGAGCCACCTGCCGGTCAACTTCTGGCAGAAGTTTGAGCAGCCTCTGTTGGCAGTCTGCAGGCAGGACAGAGAAGGTGTGCTTGTTGATGATCGCCCGCAAGTTGGTGTTAACCAAAATGGAGTCTGGCGTTTCCACATCTATATTACACTTGGTACGTTTCAGCTGCCCTGCAATACAAAACAGGAAACAGCTGTAAGTCAAGACAGATCCAGCAATGCAGAAACATGGCGATCTCGCAACTGACATCTTGAGTAATTTACTTTCACATGTGGTCATGTCATTTGTTTTCCTTCTTAAGATTTTTCTTATGCTAATGTGGGATCATTTAACTTGTTCCTTCTTGAAAGGATGCAGCTCATTCATTAATTCAAACCTTTATTTATTTTTAATGATGGCGAGCATGAACTTTTTTTTTTTGTTGTCAACAAATCCCATGAAACCAGTAATGCATATGTCTGTCTCTAAATACTTTTCTACCCTGTAGGAAATAAACCCTCAAAAACACAAAATACACAATTTAATTATTTTAAGCAGCAGATTAATACTTTTTTTGGTGCACCAGTGAGTATTTACAGGACCAGGACAGTGTAGCTGACACTAACTCAAAATAAACTTGCGTGGTCTCTCTCACTGCGCAGGCAGTCAGTAGGTGTGCGGCAGACAGGACGCCGCTCACAAAGCACAATTAAGTGGTACATTATAGTAGTATACGCGCCATAGCTCTCATGCCATTCAAATGGCAGATTTTTCTATTGAATCTAATTAAGTGAAGTTGTCTCCCTCCTTTTGTAGATTTTATGTATTATTTAACCGTTTTACTTCAAATAGAACACAATGTCCCTGTAGTGACTTTATCATTATTTGGCTAATTATATTATATGGTGTTAGAGTTTGTGCAAATGATTGCGCAATGGCGTCACAAAAATGCAAATGAGCGTATGACATTATTTGCGCCAAAGAAAAAAGAAAAAAAAAGAAAACAGAGGAATGTGCTATACTAGGCTTTGGCAACACAGACAATACTTGATAGTAGGATCAATTAATTGTTAGTTTTGGTCTTTACATGGGAAGAAAAATATAGAACATCACCAGCCACTCGATGAAGTTAAAGTAGAAGTCTGACTTACCTGCACTGAGGCGGCCTGACCTCTGAGAAACCTTCCTAGGGACTGCCGGGTGACATAAGTCTGTTTGGACAGAAGGAAAGGAGTAGAAGGAAAAACTCTTGAGAAAATGCAAACCAGAGATCTAACTGTTTCCACACTGATGCTGCCAATTTTATGACTCATGTTTGGATGATTTGCATTCAGTACAATGCCTTTTATTGTGTAGTCCTACAATAATACAATACCTAACAACTGCATCAATATCAGTCATTTATCGTCACAACTGTGTGTAACATCACACAATGAAGATTAATAAAATAACCAAAGTGACTACTACAAATTCAATTTGATATTGTATTTGACAATGTATAATAGCTGCCACCTACCAGTCTTTGTAGTAATGATGTCAGCCATATCTTTGATGGTTTTCAGAAGTAGTCTAGGACTGGAGGTGGTTGGCATTCCCCCCTGTCTGCGCTGGTTTCTCTGCTGCTGCTGCTTCAAGGCCTGAAAACGAACAAAACCAGAAAAGAACAAATAACCAACAGTATGAGAAAAAGAGAGTGTGAATGTGTGTTTCCCTGCAGCTACTCCCCCAGGGCCACTTGCCTGGTTAAGTAACAGCTAAATAGCAGTTCAGCAATGAAAGATAGGTTGCATAACACAAGCATAAATCAACTCTGTGTTGTAAATCTGTCAAGAAGTCTGATCACCTCACAAACACAATGTCAACAGATTAACGAAGACAGTCCACCGAGTGCCTTTGTTTGGTTTTAGCTGATTGAAACAAAAAGGAAATCACAGAAGGAAAAATACACAATAAGTCTCTCCAGCTCTAATATTTCAGCCAAATTGCCATCTTCTGGTGTTGCTTACGCCCAATAAATGAACACAAATTGGTCTTACAGAGCTGAAAATTCCACACCAGCACAGATGGAGTGAATTACAATCTGTGCAATCAAGTGAAATCTAATTAAATGGAACACAAAAAGCACAAAGCAGCCAATAGGAAAAATGTTGAACAGGGTGGATTATGAGGACATTAATACTGTAAAACCAGCTATAGGCATTTTTCCTGCCGCCTCATTGTTTTTAAATAATCAGCACAAGATGTTTTACAGACAGGGAATGGAAGGATAGTTGGCGCCTGCTGACACGCCAACATGGGTTATGTACATGTTTACTGAAAACGTGTCAGCGGAAAAGTTTAGATAAATGTGGTGAAATCTGCACAAAAGTACGAGTAAGTGACACGGATTAGAGGTGTGAGTTTCAGATTCAGATTAGCACTGTTTTTTATTTTTATTTAATAGTACTAGTTTCATTTAAAAACTCTACACTCGGTATATAAATTAGGGATCGGCATTTTAAGTAATTAAAATATTCGATTAACAAATACACCACAAGTAATGTTAGCTAACGTAACGTTAACTTGCTAAGTTACTATTAGGTGAGTCAACTACCCATACAGCTACTGTAGCTAATGTTATGTGGCAAATTCAATTGTGGGGTAGCCCAACATTGTTATCCGTGATCAAAACAATCATACTAAACTAAACTTTGAGGATGTTGAGCGTTGTTGTAAGGTTATAACGTTACCATACATAGGGCTGGGCAACATGGAGAAAATCAAATATCACAATATTTTTTAACAAATACCTTGATATCAAGATATTGTAGAGTTGACTATTGGTGCTTTCACAAAATATTTACACAATGAGATTTTTGATAAATAAACATCAGTAATGTGGATATAATGAATAAGTGGGTAAAGGCAAATAATAGAACAGCTAGAACAGTCTGGTAAGTTCAGAAAATGACACCACTTTTCTGTAATGCAGCCTTTAAAACCAGGAAAAGACAACACTTATGCCATATTACGATATCCAAAATCTAAGACAATATCTAGTCTCATATCACAGTATTGATATAATATCAATAAATTGCTCAGCCCTAACCGTACGGATTAACTTGATACTGGCATGAGCCACTTGTCATAGCAGCACATCGTAACAGGATATTGACAGTTACAAAGCAAAAAAAAGATTACACGATATGTACGAATACTGACATCCAAAACAAGTATTAGAGTACTCATGCCTACAAATGCAAGAAAAGCTAACATTACTAATGAATTAATAACAACATTACTATACTAAACAAGAATGTATATGTGTGCTGCAGCGTGCGGTAGCAGAGATTTATATGGGTGTGTGTGAGTAAGAGGGTGTGGCAGGAACTCGTGTACAATCTGAGACAAATAGTGAATATCGTATTTACTCCACTAAGCAGCTGTTATAAACACAATGCACAATTAAAAATGAAATAATCCTGAACCCATCAGTACCTGTTTCAAAGCTTTCTTGCTGTGTTTCTGCGAGGGAGAGATGAGTTTACTGGAGGGGACAGAAGGCGACGAGCATCGAGGCTGCGGCGAGGACGGCTGTGACTGCAGCATGGAGGGAACTACCAAACACAAAAGCACAAAACAGATGTTACAAAATCCACTTCCTGAGGGTGGTGTACAGACTTTATCGCATCATGCTTTTGTTTTGATGAAACTGAAACCAATACCATGCACAAAGAAGCAGATTGCATTACCTTGCTAAAATATCATATGACTAAAAATGGGCTGAACATCTCAATAGGAAGACTGTTCACAACAACCTCTCAAAACACCTTTTCTACATACGGAAGCACTTCCACTTGTTTCTTTTTCAGTGTCACTTCATTTGCATTTGACTTTGTGGCTCTTTGCATTGATTAGTTAAGAATTAAAACAATATCCCAGTCCTCCCACTCAGATATAAACCAAGGTTATTTGCTTGGCCGTTTCTAACTTTGTGCATAATGAGGAAGTGGTCACAGGTCATACTGAGAAAATACAGTTTCCTGTTTTAACAGTCACTTAAAATATTCAAGTGGTAGAGAGAAATAATGAGAGTCAGCGAGAGCACAGCCTGAGGAAAACAAAATAATTGCTACTTGAAGAAAAGCTCATTCTCCAAAGTTGCTCTGCAATCCGCTGCAATCAGGTGTGCAATTCACAAAAAAGCAATGATTTGACCCCCACAGACACACAAAAACTGCTATGATGTGAGTCGTGTGTGTGCAGCCTGCTGCTTCTCTGCTGACAATTAACGGAAGACATTATGGACACAGCATGTTTGTTTAAAATATAAAACCCACCTTTTGCTATCATCATACTGGATGCTCAGTGAATTCCAGGAGTTATTTTGTGAGGAGACGGTGTTATTACTGTTTGCCTCTTCTACTGCTACTTCAGCTGGTTTCCTGTGTTTCCGCAATGACTTTTCACAAAGCTGGGAGGGGGCGTTAACGCTCACAGACATAACCAGCAGAAATCAGCTAATGAGCACAGCTATAGTCAGCGTTATTTTCTATTGAGACAGCTGTTGAGGGAGAACAGAGTATCTATCTTATTGAGACAGCTGTTGAGGGAGATCGGAGTATCTTTCTCTTCTTGATTCTACCTGAATGATTGTGGAACAGCAGTGACAATTACGCAACAAGAAAGAAGCCTTAACTCCTCAATACTTTAAACAGAGCTTGCAAATAAAGCTAATTTGAGCATCGCGTGGTGCATCCACATGCTCCACGTGATCCCATTTCCTGAGTTGGGAAGTCGTTTTTCTGACTTCTGTGTTCATGAGCTACAAGTTGTAATGTGGAAACAACATGGACGCTACAAAGAATTGTATTTTATAGCTCAGAGCGTTTAAACAACACGTTGATAGTTGTTTCCAATATTTACATGACAACGAAAAGCAAAGGAAACAGATCAAAGCAAAAAAATTGATATGCAATACGTGAATTAATAAAACGTTTCGTACCATCAACCCAAAATTTACTTTTGCACGCCATCTTTGGGCATAATACGATGTCAACTCAGCAAGTCGTTTACCAAAATTTTAGCAGACTTTACGAGTTGTTGTTCCGATTTGAGGGAATTTTCCCAGCCGGGAACTCTTTTTTCAGATTACTCCGACACTACATGAATGCAGCAGTAGTTTAGGGGTATTTAATATTAGTTAGCTTGCAAAATTGGTCTACCATCAGGAACGTTTAGCTGTGACATAGTGGTGACATTTTATTAATTTCTTGCAAATCCTTAAATTAAATAATGTACTATAAATTCTATTAACATCTACATTCAATATTTATGTATTCAAGCTATTATGAATGTTAATGGATGATTCCTTAATGACCCCAAAAAGCTTTTGGAGGTGTTAGTCAGTAAACTCTACTTAAAGAAGTGACTTTAAGGGATGTAGTGATGTACAAACGGTTAATAATCATCCTGTATGCGGTGCACAGTACCTCTTCGCATCCACCTTCCTCTCCTGCCTTCTTCTGCGATGGCGCTGCTGTTGTTTTCTGTGCTTTGGGAGTCTGAAAGATTGTCACTGCTCTCATCAGAGCCCTCCTCAGACAGCTCCTTCACCACATCTGAGATGTCCTTCTACAAAAAACAAAAAAGAGTACATAGAGTATATCACCTTGACATTATAGATACAGAAAAAGAAGAGCCACACAGAAATTCAAAAACATCTCGTCGGGTACACACGCACGTCATACTCAGAATTCACCAAAGCATTCATAATTTAAGCATAAGAAAGTATAAACATATTTATCATTGGTTATCATGCCATGATGCTTACCAAGATTTATGTTTTCCTCTCTAAAGTAGACTGACATCATGACTTAATAGTGGTCCATTCACGATTTTTGGTGGTAGTGAAAGCTGCCTTGTGTCTAACTAACCTTTAACGTGTAGACCCCCATTCTGCCTGGAACTTTGTAGAAGATCCCCTCCTCTCCGCGAGAGTTTGTGTGCAGCATTGCGTTCAGACATGCCAGCGGCGAGGTTCCACTGGATCATGAGAGAAAAACGCAAATTACACATCTGTTCCCCAATAAATCAGACAGCTGGGGGAAAGATGCAAGAAGGGTGAATGCTGCTCTGATATCTGGGGAGAAATTGCTATCATGCGTCAAGAGGACATGTATGAGTTCGGGTAGTTGTTGGGCAATTTACTGAATGTTTTTTACAGAACCAGGTGCATAAAACTGGTTCAGGACTAATCTAATAATTATATATTCTCAGATTAAACTGGTCTGGCATAAATTATAACTGTTACATAAAAATTAGTTAAATAAAACATTTTCAAAGCAAACTTGAGTTAATTACAAGTGCACATTAATGGCTCAGCAGTCATGCAAGAGATGTATCCAGAGGTACATGGTGAAGCCAAAATGTATTACATTTGTGTTATTTTACACAGTGTAACATATTACTTAAAGTAAGCAAAAAGTGTAGTCATAAAAGCACATTGAGATTGAGAAAAATGCAACATCTGTTATTCATTTAGAAAATTGCACTAGTTAGGCTTACAAATATTGCCAGCCACATCATTTATCTCATTAAATTTACACCCCCACTAAATTCTTTGGATAATGTCATGTTACTGTGTTGAACTTTTGAATCGATAGAGTAAAAACATCGCCATCAGAATCCATGCTTTACTTTGTTAAACGTTGAGTCATTTACTGAAAAAATAGAATTGTGTTTTTGTGCAACAGGTGGCTATAGGACGTCGAGTGTGAGTAACACTGTCTTTATGCATCTGGACCTAGGACATGTTATTGTTAATAACATGCAAAAGGTAAAACCAAACAAAGTGGCATTGCAGTGAGGTTGTTAAGATAAGGGGTGGGGGCTAGCTTTTTCTTACCTTCTGGATGAGAACAGTGTCAATGAAACAAAAAGAAATGAAACAATTATTAATTGAGTAAAATAATTGTTACTATGTGAACAAGAAAAGGGAAGTACGTGATATGAGCAATCAATAACAGAGGGAGAACATGATGTGCTCTCTCTCTCTCTCTCATGAAAATGTCTCCTGTCTGAAGGACATTTGCTACGATGTCAGGAAAATATTTACCTTATTTCCTTAAGCCTTTCTCTTTGGATCACCTGCAAGATCTCTTTATGGCTCATGGGCGTATTAGGGTATTTCTCCAAAACCTACAATAATAAAGTATAATTATATATATATAAAAAAATAAAAATATATATGTGTACCGTCGTTGAGTTATTGTGAGAATGGTTGTCATAAAGCCGAGACTTCACAGATGCCTTTCTAACAAAGCATCAGTTCTCTTGAGAGAAGGATATCATTCTCTGAATAATCAAGACCACAAACATTGTGGCTTTTTGCCTTTAACAGATTCACATCATCTGCTATGATGTTGCACTGCTGCCATATGTTATAACATGAACAGGGACTGCAGCAAGATCAATTTGATAAAATGTCAACATTAGCTAACAGCAAAACGTGTCAACAACATCTCACAGTACTTTCAATTCATCATAATAATTAAAAAACACATCTGGTGTTGAGCAAACAATGGTGCTTTGATGAAAATCAGAAACCCCTGGAAGCCCATGTTAAGTATGACATACACAAAAAATAGCAACATGAGAGCACATATATCAAGCAGCACTGAGCCCATACATAAACAGGTGGAGGTGTAAGTACAAAATAAAATAAGTTCATACATAAGTAACTAAAATATGGATAAAAGAAATAAGCTCCTATAAAGTAGGTGAAATGTAAGTAAATGAATTAACCACATACAGTATAAAATGCAGATAAGAGATTATCTCATATAAGGCAGATAAAAAGCCAATAAAATAAACTAAAAGTGCAAAATATATGGAAGTGCATATAAAATACTAAAATGGTTATACTAAAGCAAGCACGAGTCAAATATGTAATGACAATAAAGTTAAAATAAAACGCCATAAAAGAGTAATATTAAGAGGAAATATGAAGTGGTGCGATAATGGAAAAGAAAATATGACATATAACAATATATGAATATAATATGTTGAGCATCTCAGCAAAACAGGACTTTATGAGTGTTTAGAAACTAACGTTATTACAATTATAGAGTTATAGCTACGTTATGTGAGCAAACTAAATACTGTAAATAACTTATAACTGAACAGTGGATGTCCACAACGGTAATAACAATAACGTTACGCTTTAATTATGAAATAGTTGTTGGGAGTTTTAATATGTTGTAGTCATTAGCATGCTACGCTAGACAGCTAGCTACCATGCTAGCAATATTCATGACTGTATGATATATCGCCAAACGTTGGCATGCAATATATTAACATGGTGATCTATTATTATGGAGTTAATGTAATGTTTAATAGGACACTGTTCGTTTTATTGTGTTTTATTTGCAGCTGATAAGCAAACAAACTTGTTGACGAACTGAGTTAGCAGGAGCTAGCGTGCTAACCTAGCTAACACTGACGTGATTACTTCACGGTTACTTTATTCGACTTCAAATCGTGACAAACATGTCACTCGCACTGTGTGGACACAACACACAGAGGGGTTTTGGAAAGATGCTTGGGTGCACACGGCTGACAGCCACCTCGCTGCGTTTGTGGTCAACAGTGACAGCTAATAGACGGCTAACTAGTGACAGCGGTCTTCCCCAAATGTCTAACCGACAACACGGGCCTTGCGCGGTGTACGCAACATCTCGTCTCCACTAGCAGGTCATGAACTCATAAACACAGTTGTACAAGTGGGTGCGTTCAAGGAAAACAACCACAACAAACGGCAGATAAAAACACCTAGAATACCGTTTTAGCGGCTTCCGCCCACGTCCTCCCCTTCTTTTTCTTCTGTCTCTCCCTCATTGTGGACGTCTTGTTGCAGAGTAGTGTTGAATTTGTCTGTGCCAGTTGAAATGTTGCTTTAGTTACCGCGTAAGATCCACTCCGTCTGCCATGTTGGACTTACTGTAAAAGAGTCATGTGACTCTGAAGGAAACGTCATCTTACTGTAACAAGCTGTCACTGCAAAGTCTTCAAGTTTCTCCCCCCCTCTCCCTCCCTCCCACATGTTTATAAAGCTGTCAACTGCAATTATGTCCAGGATCATACAAGAAGACAGCAACATAACTGCAGTTTCTTGGGAAAATATACAGTAGGCAGTTCAAGATCATTTTAGTGTTTATTTCATGTGTAAGCAAAATGGACTTTTTGCACGATTTCACAACTATGAAAAAATAAGGCAGCATTGCAAGCTTTCTTACATTACATTGGCTAGAAATGGAAGCAACAATTCATCAAGCATATAGGCTAAACCACGGTGCCCCCCCATCACCCTCTGTTTTGGCAATAGGGTACAGATAGGCTTACATTCCCCCCCGATTTTTTTTTTTTTTTATCAAATTAAAAATAAGGACTGTAAAGTCCTCACAATTTACTGTATGTCTCGTTTCAGATGCTTAAAAGAATACTTCACCCTCAAAATTATCATTTGTATATCAATTACTCACCCTGTTACCTTGAATTTGTGAAGAAAACGAATTCTCGCATGTCTGCGTGGTGACCGGACAATACAAAACGGAGAAAATTCTTTATAATTTGAAGTAATAGGGGGGCAGCATTTAACAACAGCAAAACTATATCAAAACATCTGTTTACAAACTCTCACACAACTCTTGCAGTATAATCCAAGTCTCATTTATCCAGTCGTATGCTCCGTACTTCCCAAACACATGCATTTTCGCTAAATCCTTACTATTTAAAACACTTCCACACACAGTCTCACGCTTGCGCGGGCGCGCTACATGTCCGTGTCAATTATTTGGAAGTGTTTTTAAAGGTTTTAGCGAAAATGCATGCGTTTGGGAGGTACTGAGCATACAGTAAGACTGGATTATACTGCACGAGTTATGTCAGAGTTTGTAAACTGATGTGTTGATACAGTTTTGCTGTTATTAGTCTGGCTGGGTACGTAAGCAGTGTCGGCATAAAGCCTTATACTTCCACCGGGAGGAGACTCCGTGTCCTTCCGCTGCAGCCGGGGCGTAGTGCCGCCCAAGACGATTGTGATTGGTTTAAAGAAATATAAACAGGCCAGGGAGTTGTTTCCACTGTACCGGAGTGGACAGTGCGGACACAGTGCTGTGGAGATAGGTCTGGCTACGCGAGACTATGCTGTTATTAAACGCAGCCCCCTATTACTTCAGTCTATCAAGGATTTTCTCTGTTTTTGGATTCTTTGTTCTTCGTGGACGCATGCGAGAAAAACAAAGTTTTCTTCGAGAATTCAAGGTAACACGGGGTGAGTAATTGATATACAAATGATCATTTTGTGGGTGAAGTATTCCTTTAAGTTTTGGCTGTGCTATCCATTGAGGCTGGGGTAAGCCGAGAGAAACTACATGGTTTTTAGGCAACTGTAGGCAAAGAAATGATGCTTGTCTTCCCAGTTAAGTTGAATACATGCTTACTAAAGTGATTCCTTCACAAAAAAGATGTGAAATCAATTTAAAATCAAGGCATACAATCCCCCCCCATGTCTCCCAGATGCCAATCAGGAGTCCTTTGTGCCACCTTGAACAAAGGCCAGCCCTGTGTACTGTTGTGTACTGTTGTGTACTGATGTGTACTGATGTGTACTGATGTGTTGAGGTATCAGGGGCTTGTCTGAACTGGACCTCCCGATGGAAGATAGACAGCAGAGGACGGTCTTTGTCTCTGAGAGGGAGAGCAGCTCTGAGATGCTGATGTCAGGGTGGTGGATGATGAGGATGATGGGATGGATGCTGCTTGTGGTGCCTGATACCTGTAGACCATTAAAAAAAACAAAAAAACAAACAGATTTACTTATTATTTAAGATGAAATATGCTTCATTTTTACAGTCCCACATCACAAAATAACCAAATGTATCTACAGGATTTCATGGGGTTGATCAATAGCAATTTATCAGTATGTGTTTAATAAAAAACGCATTGGCACGATTATCCTGGCTGCCGAAATAATTGCGATTTACGATATTATCCTGATAATCAACAAAATATGCTTAAAACTCTTAACATACTGGAATCACTTTACCTCACATTTTGTTTTGTTGTGACTTTTTTTTCCTCCGAAAATTGTGACTTTTTCTCTTAACATTACAACTTTTTTCTCATAAACTTGTGACTTTTTCTCTTAAAATTATGACTTTTTTTCTCAAAGCATTACACATTTTTTCTCAAAACCTTACAACTTTTTTCTCTTAACATTACGACTTTTTTTTAAGAAACAAATATTTTCATTACATCACAGATGGACACTGTAGACAACAACAGGCAATTTGTGAGGATATTCACGATTATCCCGATAATGGAAATTCAACTATCAACTATCCTATCTTATTGTGAGT
>JAOVVB010255399.1:0-19759 GCA_028570985.1 Heterobranchus longifilis
AGTGTATAATCAGCGCACTACTAAACCTGCATAGCTATTCCATCTCCTTTAACAAGCTTCTTTTTGTGGAGGAAACTTCACACAATTAAAAAGCAGAGGCTCCCATTTCTTTACTCAGCTTCATTTAATGAATCTTTTCTCTCACCTCTGGCTGCCTCTTGAAACTGTTGAAAAAGAGCTCTTTTGCTGTTGTGGCACTACAGTGGCAGGTCAGGGGTTATCAATACGGGCATTGTTTAACATGCACAATGGGACACATGAATTCAGAAAAACCCCCTCTTGCACTAGCATATACAGATCACGAAAAAAGTCCCTACAGATTCAACACAGAAGGTGCTCCTTCAAAAAAGCTGAATTCAATCAGAAATGGGGGTCTGTGTTTGGTAAAGAAAGAAAAAACTATAACTATTGGAAAGCAGGAGTATTTTTAATGTGACAAGCTGACCACCTACTACCAACCTGACATCCTCCATTTAATATTTTTGGATATGAATAGAGTTTGTCTGAGGGTTGCTTTTCCACTCTCAGGGTCTGCTTGCCTCGAGCACTACCACAGCAGCAGGCCAATTCCACCTTAACTTTGTTACAGAACTTGTTACATACAATAATGTCCGCGGCTACAGAGACTTTCCAAACCACAGTGTGACATGTGGAATAGACCCGGGCATGGAAAGGTCCTGGAGAGGATGTTTGTTTAATGATTGTTGGAAGGCTAACATTCAGTCCCCGCGCCCCGAGCAACAAAATCCCCTTCGGAGCACTGAAGCTGTTTATGTTATTTGTTATGGATGTCAATTTCCCTCTATTTAGGAGGTGATTTAACTGAGCAATACAGTAGGATTGTGCTATTGTATGGGGATTGTTGTCTCTGTAGTACACAGCTCTGCATGGGAGTCTGGACATAAACAGTGTGGGTCATTGTCAAGACTGAGAGGGGCAGTCAGCTTGATCTGCCACTTCAAAGTCAAATTTTAACATTTGAATGTTAATACATGCTGATTCAAGACCATATTGTGATTCATTGTATTGTAGATTTTTCTTTACTTTAATTTCTTTCATATATGTGATACGATATGACATTCATTTCCTGAAATTGCTAAGATGTAGTAAAAGTATTGTATGTCGACTGGTGACTTAAATGCACAATATGTAATTTTCTGCCGCTAGGGGTCTCTCAGTCAAAGCAATAACAAAAGACGGAGCAATACCGTTATTGCAATCAGTTTCTCCCGGTCCTTTAGTGTTCATTGTTCAGGAGGTTATTATCCGCAAAGATCTCCTCCTCTCCAAAACAAACGTTAAAAATCTGTGTTTCTCAAACGCTGTTTGTCTCATCGGCGGAGGGACTGCGGAAAGTGTATCCAGAAAATGTGGCTTAAAACTGCATAAAAAGTCAACTCATGACAGCTTCTGGTAGACAACCACAACGCTGATGCAT
Organism: Heterobranchus longifilis; assembly: GCA_028570985.1. NCBI lineage: Eukaryota > Metazoa > Chordata > Actinopteri > Siluriformes > Clariidae > Heterobranchus > Heterobranchus longifilis. The sequence goes on from JAOVVB010255399.1 coordinate 1,439, forward strand.
GCACAAAGACGGCGTTGACAGGCGACGGCGGCCAAATGACACGGACCGTGTCCTTGATTAAAATGGCAGATTTCTCTGGGTTTGAAAATAGTTGAGTACACAACTCAACAAAACAAGTTTTTAAGACATTTTCATGTGGAAATGTTAGGCTACATGTTATATCTTTAATGCATTAACTTGTTTGGATGACAAATGTCCATAACAAAAAAACATCCTTGCATAAATGTTCCTATATTTTGCACGACATTCATATTTAGAATAGGACGCACTTAAAAACCGGCAGGCTATTTTAGTCTTACCTGCATTTTATGCCTGTAAGAGAATGTGAGTGTGTGAGTGTGCGTCATTGTGTGCATGTGTGAGGAGGAGGGTGGAGGGTGGACATAAATGGAGAGTGACAGCTGCCAAATGACAGTGAGATTGAGGTGGGAATGCAGAAGGACAACGAGGGGAAGGAGAGGAACATGACAGTAACAACAACTCAGATTAGACTGAGATCACACATACACACACACACACACACACACACACACACACAAACGCACTTCACTGATCCTACTCCGCGCTCAGGGGGGTGGATGGGAAATGCGGTCCTGTAACGAGTGCTCAGTGTGTCACTCAGACAGATGAGAAGGATCACATAAATCCCCCGTTTCTTCTTCCTAATTCAAACAAACAGGGACTCTAAGCAGAGCCACATGGCCTCCCTTAATGACTGACATTTTGTTTAAGAACCATCCATAATGACCTGGTTTGAATTTAAATACTTGGTGTTTATTTCACAATGAGCTGCCAATATTCACCAATGAAAAATTCCAAAGTGCTTGAGTGACTTGAGGCTGTTGACTTCATGTTTTTTCTCTCTCTTTGGTTTTCCTGTTTTGTACATATTTGGAGTGGCATGACTGTGGAATTAATGACAGATTGCCTGAACATGAACATGTTAAGCATAAAGTAAAACAGATTAGCAGGAGGTCTCTTACACTAATGTATTTGATATATATTTGATTATTTCTACAAGTGGGATTTAATCTTTGGTATGATGGTCTTACATTTCTCAAACTGCATTTCCTTATAATTGACAGCTCTATTGACTGAGCAAATTTGATTAATTAAAGCCTGCTATCTTTTTTACAATTGCTAATCAGCTATGTCCGACATCGTATTAGATCTGTGTAAAGAAATGCTGACTTAATTTCAGAATAATTGTGCATGAAAATGCAGTTTCAACACGATTAATACATTTCAAAAATGTCACAACAAATCTTAAAGAGGCAACATGCACATGACTAAGTGCAATGCAGGCTCTTATATACAATCACTGTCTGTAAAAGAAAAACATTTTTAAAATAACTATATTGACTAGGGAAATAAAGCAATTACAAATCACAGCAGCACAAAGATTAAACTTCTTTTGAACCATTTGATACATTGACAATCCGGTAAAAAAAAAAAGGGCCAGGATGGAAAGCATCCCCCAAAGACATAACAAGTATTCCAGCCAATTAATAATCGCCTCATTTGAACCTGCTGCATGCACTTGTGCAGCCAAAAATCAATCAAGGTCCACTTTTTTTTTCATATTGATGGACTGCGTTGAGTGAAAGAATGCTAACTCTAAACTAACAATGCCACGGCCATGTACATAGATGGAAATCAATTGTAATTAAAACTGAACAAGTGTTCCGCTTTATACACTCAAAGAGTGCATTGGTCATTAAATACATTTTCATCAGTTATCAGTTAAAGGTTTTAAATGAAGTGCATGGCTTCTGCCTCCTTTGGGATAGCACTCAATGCTTCCACACTTGCGTTGCAAATTTACCCATGCTTGCTTTGCAATCAAAAGGCGGCTAAATTAAGTATCAAACAATTTAATGGTATGTGTCACTCTCCAAAACGATCGGTATTAGAAGCACTTAATTAAACTTTCAAATTCAAATGTACTAATCAGTTTGCGGCAGAGTGGGCGCTTGTTTTTCCCACATGAAACGCCACGGCTGGCCAGCCCGGCCCATTGCCTGCTCATTAACATGAAGGTGTGATTTGCATTTCCTGATGGACTGTTCCAGTTTTTAATATCCCTCTTTCTGCTCTTACATCAATCACAGAAGAGGGAGGCCACCATAGGCCACTATTAACCCTCCAAATCTGCCACAAAACAAATATTACAAGAGTTCACTAATTTGGAGATCAAAAAGCCACTTGTCCATTATATAATTGAAATGAAGGTGGAGTGTTGCACTTCTGAAGAGCTCTATAATTACCAGCTGTTAATTGCACACTTGTGGTGTCTCACTTTTAATTAAAAGGAGCGGCTCGTTGCTGGACGATAAGCAACGGTGGAGAGGCAGCGGTTTAATCAACAAAGCGAGAGGAATTTGTTTCTGCTGTGGCCAGCAGCGGGTTGGAGAAATCTTCAAATAACCCAGGGAGATTAAAACGTGTCCATTAGGACCAGTCAGGTTTTATTTGGGGTGGCAGGAGCGAGGTGCATTTGAAGTCGTCCCGCTGCAGAGTCCTCGGCGAAGCGCGGCTGGGGGTGTGGGTCTAATCAGCCCGCTGCTGGCCCTGAGCGCTCAAGTGGAGGAATTGGACCCCGCTGGTGGTGAGAGAAGGAAGGGAGGAAAAGGAGGGAGAGAAGGAGGGAGCGGGGAAGGAAAAGCACCGCCATCACTCTCCCTTTCCTCTCCTCTCACTTTCTCTTTTCCTGGAGCCTGTTACTTTGTGACTGGTGTGACGATGAGCCAAAAAAAGTCTTTAAACTATACTTCTCGAATTGGCTGTTCGCGTCGCACATTAGTCACCGAAAAGACAGCACGGCAATCTGTACAAGCATGAGATATCGCTCCAGGATGTGTCAGCGCCCTTAGACAATACACAAACAACCCCAGGTCCCTTTTGGACATACCGGAGAAAGCCCTTCCACCTATTTCGTGACCTATTGAACCACGGCAGCACAATATAAACTAAAGAAGCAAAAAAAAACAAACTTCTGTACTTGATAGTCCCAACATGTGGCTATAACTCACACGATGTTTATATGAATGAGACAGTTACCTTGGTCAGCAACTCTGGGCTGCTGCCAGGCCTCCGAAGGTGCACCAGTCGCATATACAGTACACGACTACCAAGAGTGCGATAACCTCATCCACCCTTTCTCTGACCCCTCCGCTCCCTCGCTGATAAAACTGTCTGCCAGGAAGTGTCCTTCACTACGCTTCCTCCCTCTCATGCTCAATCAACACCTGTCACCACGGCAATCAGTAGCGTGATGTGAACGCACCGCCTGAAGAGGCACTCTCTGCACAGAAACTCCCTCATAATTCTCATTGCTTCAAAGAGTCTATACGTAAAATTCCATCCAGGTTTGTGATATGAAATGTAGATCCAAGAAGTAATAACAGAATCACTAGGGGCTTCCCAGACCCCCCCGAGTGTCGCAACTCTTTTAGATAAAGGGCTCTGGGTTTATCTAAGGAAACAGTCGCTGGGGCGAGGATGGTCTGGCCTCACTGACAGATTAGTCCAGCCCAGGCCCACTTCCTGCCTGCTGAGGACACTAATTAGAAGGAAGGACTGACACCACAATAAGAGCTGACAGTTGAGTGCACTTAGTACAGCTTCACACAATCCACCGCTGTATTAGTACAGCAGCCACGCCAAGCCATGAATTTCATCACATTAGCTAGTGCTTATCTGATGTGACAAAGTTAACCTGGATGTTGTTTAGACAGAAAAGTACAAGGGCAGTTCTGAGAAAACTGTGAGGGTGCTGATTTATCAGTGGAAGTATGCCAAGTGTTTTATTTGAAATTTTATCAACCTCACCCCCCTCACCACCTCTCTCTCTCTCTCTCTCTGTCTCTGTCTTGCTGGCCCCCACCCTCACTCCACCCGCTACACGCATGCCCGCACGCACACGCGCACACACACACACACACACACACACACACACACACACCGACCGAAGGAGACAAAAGTCATTGTGAGCCTGGCCAGTTCCCAGTGTTAATGACATCCTGTTTACAAACACGTTGGACAGTGTCGCAGAGGTCATGGTCACTCACACCCTCACACTCTGTCCGTCTGACTTTTATATCTTATCCTTCTATTCAAATGACCTTTGACCTAATGAAGCATTTGACGTGGCTCCCACTGGGGGAAAAAAATGAGCACTTCAAAAGGAGGATGTTTCTCACTTGGCAACATTCTGCTGCAACAACTGGAACCAGAAGCAAGTACGTGCATTAAAACACAATGTACGGATAAGTGTGAAAATGGCTCTCACACCCACACGCACGCACACTCGCACTCGCACATGCACATGCACGCGCGCGCGCGCACACACACCTGAACTAACCACAAACATCGCTAATAGTTAATAATAATCCCAAAATCACCAAATAAAGGAAAAATGTGCTATTACTCAAAGGGCAAATTTGCAGTATAGTAACACGTACGTGCATGTAATGGGCTGAGCTGTTTTACAACACCAGCATGAGCTGAGCTATTGTTTTATTTTCAGAGGTGCTGGCTGTTATTAGATTGTTTTACACTAGCTGGGAGAATTTTATTCCAGAGGAGCTCTGTGTGGTGTGGAGTGTGTTTGACTGAGTCAGACAGAGAGAGGGAAAGAGAAGGCGAGACAGACAGAGAGAGATGTGTGTATATGCACATGTGTGGCACTCTTGTGTAACGGCATTAGGAGTGTGTGTCGGGGCTGCTGAGCTTCTGTTGGTGTTTATTCTTCAGGAAGCTAATGTCTCCCCCACTGAGGGCCAGCAGGGGGTCCGCAGGTACAGGTGGTCGCTCCGCACGCTAACCCAATGCTCCACCACCGCCGTTTGCACCGCTAAATATTTGACATTCCCCCAAAAGTTAGGGCTGTCTTCGATTAAAGAAATTCTTAGTCGACTAACACAGTTAGTCTAACAACGACAGTCATTTAGCATAAAAAAAGCATAAAAAATGACTAATCGACTAAATAAATATAAGGTCAAAATTTTTCAAATATTGGGTCAAACAAACACGGGACTTAGTGTTTGTGTCCCATTTTAAATTAAAAGTCAACAATGAGTTATTTTAACTTTAGGTAACAAACAGAACTTTTTTAACCCTAACCAAGTAGTTTTGAGGCCTAAACAACAACCAAACTGCAACCGTTTCACAATGTTACCCACATGTTTAAAAACGCGACAGTTATGTTTAAGTATGAGGATGGAAACGCTCCTTTGGGTTGTATTCCCTGCCATCACTAGGGGGGTTAATTTAGGAAAACGCTCACGAGTCGTTTTAGAGGGTAGGATCAAACAAACTATGTAGTCGACTTGTTGGTACGTTTTGATGAGTGTGATGAGTTTGATAAGTTAGTAAATGATTAAAAGTTGTATACGAGTGCCCTCTTGTATACGCACTTGCATATGCGTCTGCATGCATTTCTCCATCTCTGTATGTGCATGTGAGGTGAAACACGCTGAATGTGAAAGTGGAAAAGCGGGCATTTTCTGGGGCTCTCTGTGGCTGTGCCAGCGGGCGGAGCAGTACGTCAGCACGGGTCGAGCGCTACAATGTGCCTGTCAGTCCACGGGGCGTCCCAAAGGAGAAGGGCAAGAGGCGGCCCCCACCAACCTTGCCCATCCATCATCGTGACACCGCAAGCTGCAGTCATGGGAAACCCACCGCTGGCCAGTCGCTCTGGACCAGAGCTGGGAGGGGAAGGGGGAGACGGGACTCGCCATCCATTAAAAACACATTGTTTTGTTTATTATAACTAGTTAATGAGGTTGAAGTGAAGCTTTGCTTTGTTTTTCAAACACTTCCAGAGGGGATTTGGAGGCAGACGGCCCCGTTGCTGGGTTCGGGCGAAACAACTCATAAGGGCCTGGGTGTTTTATAATAGATGTCTATAGATTTTATGAGAGTGGAGTTGGCCATGTTAGGAGTGAGATCCTTGGTTCTTGTAAAATGAATCGTTTTTAGGGCTTTTCTCCATATGCTGAGCTCAGTCTCTGAAAAACCTTTTTCTTCAGTTTGCCATCCCTTCTTCCTTTACTCCAAACCCCTCCTCTCCATTTTTTTTTTCGGCCGGCCCGCGGTTCATGAATCCAGCAGAAGTCTTGTTTTTGACTCTACAGCCAACACCAACAAGAGACATAATTGTTTAACAATGGTGGCCAGCAACTGTGTACCCCTGTGTCAATCTTTCAAACAAAGAGGAAGGACAGAATGAAATACATGTTTAAAAAGAAAAGAAAACAAAGGAAATGTTGCATCTTTTGTCAGTGGGATCTGGCACTTTTGATACATGGACAATGTATTTTTACATAGCAATAAAAAAAAAGCGAAAAAAAACAGTTTCTGTGAAAGTTAGGAATGAAAAGTAGCGTGCGTTAGCAGCATCAGCGGTTTGTGGAGCCAGAGGCCCCCCTGTCTCCCTGTCTGGTGGAGATATGAGAGAAGGCCCACTCCCTGTCCGGCCGCAGCAGGGGCCTGGGCTGCCCGCTGACATGCCTACTTTAATTGTTAGTATTAAATCACTTGCACTTTAACTCAAGATGCTATCTGCCAGGCGTTAAAGATCTTTTACAGTAGCGAGTGTGCGCTGCTTAAATGTGAAACACACAGATATTCACTGTATGCCAGACGGTGCCAGGTGCGTGCACGTGCGCAGACATGCAGTCAGATTAAACAAGCGCACATGTGCGCACACGCAGACACAATGGAGTTCTGTATTGGACTGATTGTCGGTGGAGTGGACAGACGAGCGATCGGACCGCACCCCACCCTCACTGCAGGCCGCCCGTCAGTCACCAAGCGCACCACACCACCAGCTACACCATCAGCTGTTTGCTTTAGGAAGGCGGCTCAAAGCCAATTAAAATACACTTAGAGCTGTGTCCGACTTGTGTTTGGAAAGATAATATATGTCCAGGAGTCCAGTCAACACGGTGCGAGCAAGCAGGCGAGAGGGAAGCGCTCGGCATCGTTTTGTCAGAATGCACCGTGCGTCATTATCGCACGGACAAGATACTTATCTTTGACTCTTTGCTAAAGCAGAAAAAAAAGGCTTGTGCTTGATTGCATTTTTTTATGCCCTTCTGAAAGAATAATATTATCTCTGATTTCATGGTTCCCCAGATGTTTACGCTGCTTTAAAAATATCTGCCTGTGCATTAGGCAATGTATAGACATCACTTTTATCAAAGCAGGATCACTGGCACACTGTAGATGTTATTTCTCCGAAAGTCCGTAAAAAAAAAAAAAAAGAGGAAAAAAAAAGACGCTCAAAGTGTGACTGAAAACATTAATCATCAAAAATTAGTAACCTACTGTAATACACAAATGTGAAACATATGGACTTACCATTATATGTGAAAATACATGCAGAGACGGACACAATGCAGGGAGCGAGAGAGTAACACACACACACACACACACATGCACACACATGCACACACACACACACACACACACACACACATGCACACACAGATGCAGAGGGCAGAGGGTGCTGATATGAGTGGTGGTGAGTGGTGAGCAGAGACGGGAGCTCCATGTCTGTTCAGTGTGTTTTAAGAGTGTTTAAATGAGTGAAAAGTCAGTTATGGCTTCCAGATGGGGGCCGGTTTGATCCGGATCATTCTGACAGGCCTGGACTTTGATGTGCTGCTGCCTATTACTGACATTACAGGGAGACAGGCATATTTCTCCCTAATCACTTCCAACTCGTACGGCCTGCACCGGCTGGCCACACCAGAACTATGCGTGTATGTGTCCGTGTCTAAATGCCAGTGTGTGCTTTCGAGAGTATTTGTTGTAAAAAAAAAAAAAAAGGCTACGTGACCCAATGCAAGGTGATCTCATAGGAAAGTGTAGCACGCTGCTTTTCGCGTGTCATGTAGCGCATTTGAAGTTTTTCACGTGTCATTTTACGCCGCGTTCCCAACTCGTCACATACGGACGCTTCAGGAACCCATGACATCACTTTTACGCACCAAACTGTGATGCTTTACTACGGTCGCTGTTTTAAACAGCTGGTTAACGTGAATTCAAACAAAACTCATGTTTAGGCGACAAAACTAGGTGGTTGAATTTAGGAAAAACACAGTGGTTCGGGTTCAAATAAGGATGATTGTTAAGTAAATTAACTTACATACGTACTCAACGTTTTGACTTCAAACAAAACAAGTCAAGGTCACCCAGGTCTCCTGGCTGAAAGTCCTGTGTTTGTTGGACCCATCCACCTCCCCTTCCTCCCACCTTCTCAATCTTTATACTAAGTCTCCTCACTTTCTGAGCAGCTGCTCTGATCATCTCATACTGACACGGATGGGTTTATAGTTGGAAGTCCGGTGCGGATAAAGTGAAATGTGAAAAGTAAATAAAATGCGAAATGACTTAACAAATTGGCAGGTTATTCATACTCCATTTCGTGAGACCAGGCTGCCCATTGACATCTATATGTGCCTGTGTGCGTATGCAGATGCACACTTGTCTCATGAAAAATAAGTTGCAAAATTGGCAGTATTAGTGTCCACATTCATACCAGAGCCTGCGGTGGCCCAGCATGTCTGCGTTTGTGCTCAGGTTGTATTTTAACCAGATTTTGAAAGTCCTCCTGACGTTTCATCATAAAACCAAAGTTTCAAATGAAAAGCAAAGGAGAGGACAAGCGAGGAGAGTATAATGGCTTCATTTATGCAGAGGGGAGAATTCCCTTGGAAACATCCATCTTGTCAGGCAGGTTAAATATAGTCCAGACAGACAGACAGAAGGGAATAATTCCTCCACTTCCCTCTCCACCCACACTCCCCAGTAAGCCCAGTGGAAGTCATTTCTCAGTGACCACAGAGGAGGAGGACCAAAGGGGAAAAGGAGCGCCACTCTGCTCCTCACTAATCACTCTGTGACCCTGGGACCACCCCTCCACTACCCCCTCGCAAGTCTCCTCTTCTACTCCTCCTCCTTCTCATCTTCTGGTTTTTTGGGGGGGGACTGTGGAGAGGGATGAAGAGTGGAGGAGTGAATCAGGCCGAAGTTCCCCTCTTTATCTCCCAAAGGCAGGGGAATGCCAAGGGGCCGGCGCTTTGGAATCCGCTGTTTTGTCTGTCTCTTGGGGAGAGCTGGGCTGAGTCCACTTGGGGTAGAGCAGGGAGGTATTCAGAGAAAAGTCTGGAGGGCCCTTCAGCAGACAATGGTGCAGCCCGGGGACAAAGTGAGTCCTTGATGAGGGATCTGTGGAGAGGTGCAGGTGTCTGAGGTGAAGAACGGTCTCTCAGGCCTGACCCACTTATCTCCAGCAGCTCCTCTCCTCTCTTCTTCTCTCCTCTTTCACTGTTACCATCCCTGATCACATTCGTCCAAACGAGAGCTTCTTCGGATTCTTAAAATGTACATGTGAAATGGGCATACATCCCACTTTGCTATGCTTAGAAATACCACAAATGTCTAACCTATACATGGAATTGCGCACAGGGAGGAAAAGGCCTTTGACCCCAGGGCTTCTACATTCCTGCTAATTGCACTCCATCATACGTTGTGCCGGAAAAAGCAAACATCTAAATAAACCCTGTCAGACCATGTTGTCCATCTGCCGGCAGATAAGATGAAGAAAACAAGCCATGTTCCATAAACACAAACAGAGGGGATCACAAATCAGTGGTCACAGTGAGTCACCGCAACCATAAATTAGCCTCGGAACCATTTTTAGCATTCAAGTCCAACGGGGAGAGGACAGTGAAAGGAGAGGACAACCCGCTCTTTAAAACCTCATCACTGCTGTCTATGTGGGCTCCGTCCGCACCATGAAACAACACTGGGATAACATCGACATGAGCTGGAGAGAGAAAACAACAAAGATGTGACCGCTAAAATGCCAGATGGCTTATGATGGCAGGGCTGGGTTACCCGGCCGGCAGCTGTAGAGACTTCAGTGAAGCACAGGAGAGAGGGAAGGAAAGAACTAGTCACAGCCCCCTAGTGGAAATGTTTCAACTTTGTCTTTCACATCCAAAAGAAGGGAGATTTCCACTAAATTAAGAGACTTTTTCTCGTCAAACAGTTGTATTTCAAATGCGTTTCAAATGTAAGTCTTTGTTCTTTGAGAAAGTGCAGAGTGATTTGCAGCGATGCACGTGTTACTTGGGGTTTGCACATCAAAAAGTTGATAACAAGAGAAAATAAATGACTGTGTTTTGTTTACAATCTTTTCTCTCTAAATTATACTTTAACTGTCCTGACATATTGTAGAATATCTCATGCAGGATAACAAATGAATCCCTCAGACATTCATTCTGCAATGCCTTTCCTTTATATTACACAGGTTAGAGCCTCTGGGAAGACATTACCTTTGTACAGGAGCTCCTGCAACATGAAATGACAAATCGACAATAGCATCGGCTCTCAGGAGCCAGCTATGTGTATTGTGCTACTCTTAACTCTCCTGGTTGGAACATGCAGGGCCTCTGAAATCTCACAACCAGATTTATCTTATTTTCCCCCAACTTATTTTCATATCTGTTTCCTTTTCTTTGTGAATTAGGTGGTAAATAAAGCCACGGGGCCTTGTGCATAGTGAAATCAGCTGGAATTGCCACATTAAAGAATGCAGGCGAGGTGTAGCCGGAGCCATCCTCCTGGATTTGGGCAAATTCAGCTGATGCAAAACAAGGAATTAATTTGAGGGGAGCGGCTTGCGTGCTGAGCTTGGCGCTGTGACAAAGATGAATGGCATCATTCCAAGCGAATGGTAATTTCACTTTTTGTGACAGTGCTTTAGAGCAAAAGCGACTCGGGACGCACAAAGCATTTGCAATCCCATTGAGGGCCCTTGGTACCTGCCTATCAGACACTGCACATTGTTTACCAATCATCTGATATTGATTGGTTTCAGACTAAAGTTTGAAGATGAATTAGAGTGGGAGAAGGTTAAGTCCTAACCTTGAAAGATTTAGTGTCTATTCAGCCCGCGTGTAGGACTCTCCTCAGCTCACTCGGAGAATAGAGAACTTTTAAATTCAATAGGGGGTGGGAGACACAAAACGTGTCACATTCACCAAGTGAATCCACTGGAAGAAACGCAGAAGAACACCCAAAAAGCATAATCTTTCTCCCCAGTTGATAGAAATGGTAATTGCATGTGTGGGATAATACTTTGAAGCCAAGGCCTCGGTCGGACAGACCGCCTATTTAGGTTAAAAAAGGGGCAACAAAACAGCTCCTTCTTAACGCCTTTGTTCACTTCTCCACTCTTTTAAATGTTTACTGAAAAAGAACCTTCCAATCCACTCTCCATCTCCTGCACAATGTGGCACCTATCACTCTTGGGTGCATGGACACATTGTATTGTGTGAATCATTGATATGTAGCGATCATTCCCATGAATCATTTTCTATTTAACATTCAAATTCTCAGGAATCCGATTTTCATCCTCTTGAGATGGACAAAAACATTTTGCGAGATAAAGGACGTTATTTGAATACTTTGTTACGCAACAGATTGCATGGAAATGCGAGGGAATATCAGCAGCACAGTCAACACTATAGTCAAACTGAAAGTACCCTTTGCTACTTAGTTGTTCTGCTTTAGACGCTTCTCTGAAGCTCTTGAAGCCGCAGATGACAGAGCGCCACAGGACACCCGGAGCTTCCATTTTAACATGCTGCAGAAGTGATGTTCCGACAATTTGACATTCATATTTTGACATTTTGACAGAGCCAAGAGCACGCTGGTACCAGCGTTGGGTCCCTTCAGCTTGTCGGGATGTACCATCTCCCAGCGTGGGGTTGGAGTTCTAAATGGACCACTGGGCCACCCGTCACAGCTGGACCACACCACTTAACATCCCCCTCCCATCCCCCTCCAGCCGACAAGCCCTCTGGTCTACTCCGAGGCTCTCCAGCCCACTCGACCTCCCGACACAGCACAGAATAGGAGCAGGCAGCTCTAACCCCACAAGATGCCCAGGTCAGAGATCGCATTAAGAGAGTGCATGCGTGGCTCGTGGTCTGACGGGGAGAAGAGAGAGCAAACACCATCCCTGTGCTCATAAAGTGAATCATTCTGTCATGTTTTAAACATCCCTTTACCGACACCGACAGCACTGAAGGAAAACACCTGTGCAGGCCCAACAAACTCGAAAATAGCCATATTTGGAAAGGTGATAAAAAAAAGAACGTGCAAGAGTAAGAACCCAGATTATACAGATTCTGAACACAATTTCAGCAAACTTCATTCAGACAAATTCAAATACTCTAAGTCTCTCGAAGCTTTTATCATCACATCTAAATGGTTACTATAAATCGAAATGCAAAAAATTAAGTTTACAGAATTAATTTCTACCCACAGCAATCACTGTATATTGACCCTTTGTTTATTTTACCAGCTGTTCATATTAATTTCCCCTCTAAAAATAACTACGTAATGACACCATTTCTAAATCACCCCAAGCATCGTGTTCTGCATTATATGTTCTGTAAAAAAAAAAGTCATATTGCCGCATATTGGAAAAGATATACACTGATACCGATAGATACCAATATGTCTGCGACAGGTCAAAGTAGGCCGATAATATCGACTGACCGATATATATGTCTGGCTCTAGTATACATGATCGATTGTGTAGTATATTCGAAAACAAAATGGTTAAAATTAAGCATTTTCCAAAAAGACTTTGTATGAACCCTGTCAAACACACCTTTATGTACTACATATGCCAGGAGCCCAGCTGTGTTTCTGTATCTTGTGTCAATGAAGTAGCACTACTGCAGACAGGAAGTGGACAGAGCTTATGGGTTAGAGGGGGCTGCTGAGGATGCAGGTGTGTCCGTCCCGACACGGAGACAGACGAGCTGAGCCGCAGAGGCCAAACAGCACAGGACAGCAGGGCTCAGGGTCTGATGGCTTCTGTAAATCATCCACAAACTAATATGTGGACCCACTGGGGGAAACCCACGTGTGCCATGCCACAGCAGTGGCAGAGATCACGGCAGACGTCCCATAACTCAACAAGTGGAGCATGGTGGGTAACACTTGCGAGGGTTCATTGAGCAGAATCAGCTAAAAAGAAAAAGGGCTGTAAGGTAGAGAGCTTTGAAGAAACTATATGAATAACAATAAGTAGAATCCTCTTCTGTATGCTCTTGAATACATGACTTGACCTCATGCAAAAAACAGATTTTCTTTCTAACAATTGTGTTCATAAGTTTTTCTTATAGTGGCAAACCGATTTGTATATCTTAAGATATATGACGTTTTATTTAAGGCTGTGAAACAGCGACCGTTCCATGACCGTGACCGGCACGTGAAGGTTAAGTTTAGGCACCAAAACTACTGTTACGTGACCAGTTAAGTTTAATATGACCGTTCTATTTAAAACTGTGAAGACTGGTAATTGACCGTAACATGACGGTTATGTTTAGGCACCGAAACGTCTTGGTTAAGGTTAGAAAATAGATCATGGTTTGGGTTGAAATAAGTACTTCCCAGGACATGAACACAAGTCTCCCGGGTCAATGTCTGGTGTTTTTGGACCCGTCCACCACCCTGTCCACCTGCCTTCCTCCTTTCCTCCCATCATAATTACTACGGCCCCTAAAGGTCGCTGCCTAAAAACAAACGTCAGCTATGAATTACAGTGCATTAACTTTTCGTAGATATTTGTATGAACAGTGAATGAAGACAGCCTGTAGTGGCCAACGTCTTTGACACACTTGTATTCCAGCTGTAATCTCAAATTATCACAAAAACTGTGCTGATACAGGATCATGTTATGACATGGAATTGTACATGCTATACTCATGATGCTGACCAAGGAACCTACAGTTTTTCTTATACAGGTTATGGTAATGTCGCACACACACACACACACACACACACACACAGGCCTCAGGGCTTAGCTAACCCTCCCAGCCTGGCTGGCCCTCAGCCCTGAATGCGAGCAGCACTTAAACTTTCCCCTTTTCAAACAGCGGAGCACAAAGAGAGGACCACATCAGTGGCCTGCTGATCATCCCCACAGACGGCTGAGCGCAGACAACAGGCAGGTCCCTAGGCACGTCCCCACATAATGTCCCCATGTCCCCCTATCACGCTAGTGCGCTGGGCTCAGGCCCGTATGCCGCGCGTATTCGGCGCTCCCTCTCATGTGAGACTAGATAAATGACAATTCTTTTCGAGAGAGGCAGTTAGAAGGAGTGGGAGCGGTTGGGGGCGAGGGGTGGAGTAGGGGGGCCCGGTGCTGCAGCTGTCCTACTGGCCACATCCACCCCCTGAATCCCCTAACCACCCACCACCACCACCACCACCAGCAGCCCCCCAGCAGCAGGTTTCTCCCTACAGAGGAAAAAAAAAACACGCTTCATTACGTCCTCTCTCCCCAGAGCAGCTAGGGGCCTTTCAGTGCAGATAAGCCTCTTAGACATGAAGTAGCGCTCAGAGCAGCGTTTGAGTGACAGCAGGAAGGTTTAGCCATTCAGTGGACAATGCTCACATTCTCTGGCTTTAATCTAGGAGGCGGACAATGATCTGTTTTTTAAGGCCTCATCTCCTCTGCTTTTCCCACAGCAGTAGGTGACTGGCACAAGGAAGAGAAAAAGAGACAGAGCGGGCCGAGGGCCGGCCGGGAGAGAGCACGCCGCTATCTCCCAAGGCCTCATGTTTCCTTGACAGTCCAGACTGAGGTGGGACAAGAGGGAGCGAGGTGGGAGGGGGCGGGAGCGAAGTCGACGGAAAGGCAAAGCGCATCAATCACACACATACACACACACATGCACGGGCACAAACAATCACTCGGTGATGGTTGAGTGCGTCTGTGTGACAGACAGGCAGGTGAGAGGCCTGGTGGTGACGTGGCTTAGTGTAGAGCTTTGTCATTCTTATCTGCTCTGACCACTGACATCCATCCCTCCTCGGCCATTGTGTGTGTGTTTCTATGATGTATTTATACAAACGCTAAAGCACGGGCAACTGGGGGAAAAAGAAGCTAGACAGTGTGAAAAGGTATCCAAACAAAATAATTTGTTTTGATTGCATGATACAATGTAACCTCTGCGACCTCCTGAATGTGCTTTGATGACACAAAGAGTTATATCATCGATGTCAACCTCCAAAGACATTGAGAAGACGTGATTCTGATTCTTATTTATATGTGAATATCAGGATAAATAAATGATTCATTTGATTAGTTTAGTGTGACTCATGTAAAGTGGGAAGGCCTTACCAGACAGATCCATGCACGTTCATGTTAAAGTCGAGATTAAATTAAAAATATATATTTTTTACCCTTTTAGATCATATCCTCGGTCATATTATACACCTATTTAACAATATATGTCAAAAAATTTAAAAAAATATATAATTCATTATACAGCAAAATCCAATTATGTTTTCTTCGTATAAACATGGTTCCCACACCTTCTTAAACATCAAATTCAATGACTTTTCAAGGACTTTCCAGGCCCAATTGCCTCAAATTCAAGAACCAAATGCAACAATCAAGGTTAATTACTCTGACAACACTGAGAATTTTTATAACACATGCAGACAGGGGAACATAACGTTAAGTAAAGAAAATATCAAAACACCTATTTCCATTCTCGCACAAATCTATAAATTCAAGCACTTTCAATGACCCATGTCTCTTGATGTCTATTTTCAAAAACTTTCAAGGCCTTGATTTTTTTATGGATTTCAAGGACCCATGGGAACCATGTGTAAAACAAAAAAAATTACATGCTTACATAAGCTGGTACCAAGAAATTTCAACCAATGATATCAAGGCATCCACCCATCAATCAATCTGCAACTTTTAGCAGCACAGAGCTAAAGATCATCTGTAGCTCTGTTATCACACTCTAATCAAATGCAAAGAATTTGATTTAAATCCCTCTTGTAACTGTACACCGCTCAGATATTCTGGGATATACATCACAGTACAGAAGCTAAAGACCCTATAACTTCTGTTTCACTGGGACTTTAATGTCAAGTTAAATGTTTTCAATCACAGGCAAGAGATTAGACAAGAGAATGTAGAGATGCAGTTTTATGCATTCAGGTGTCTACATTTATTGCTTGATTTATTTTTTTTTAGCCTTTTATCTGATGGAAAAGAAAATCTATCCAAGGAAGTGAATGAGTAGGTGTATTTTCAGGGCCAACATGAACAAATAACACAAGTAGGGACTACACGGTGTCAATTTGCCAAAGAGCTTGGTGGATTATTTTAGAATCACCTCACACTTCAGGCTGGTTTGTTTTGCTCCAGAGAGAGTATAAACATCCACACCTCATCTACAATAAACAGACACTGCGTACTACTGAGAGAGAGGAGCGTGTGTGTGTATGTGTGTGTGTGCGTGTGTGTGCGTGTGCGTGTGTGTGTGCACGCACGTGTGTGTGTGTGAACAGGAAGCCAACATACGGAAACATGTCCTTCAAGAAACATGCCTGTAAAACCCCTTCAGTGTTTGACTGAAGTGTCAATCACTGGGCTACTTATTACTCTAATTGGATTATTACTACAGTTTAGCCCTCTGTATGCCTCTCTGTTTCTAAACATGGCAGTGCCCGTAACTCTAGCTGGTAACTGCAGTGTGAAGAAAGAAAATAAAAGGAGGAAGAAAAATGAGTCTTAAAAGCAAGCGAGTATGAGCTGCTGAAATAGAATTGGAAGTGTTTTCAATGTACATAAAACATAAACTTACACTATATAAATTTTGTAAGTGATGTGGTCACCTTTAAAACTATTTGTCTAAAAGAATGTAAATCATGAGTGCCTCACTTGCTTTAAATGTGTATTGTAAGCTAAATACAATAAAACTTGACTATGAGACGATATGAAAATGTCACGATTAATGATATTATCCCGAAAATCAACGGAAAATGCTTAAAACTCACTTTACCTTATCTTGGTTTGTTGGAACATTACTACTTTTTTCTCATAAAATTGTGATTTTTTTTTCTTGAAACGTAACCACTTTTTTCTCGAAACATTGACACTTTTTTTTCTCATAAAATTATTACTTTTTTCTCAAAACATTACCACTTTTTTTCTTGCAAAATTGTGAATTTGTTCTTGAAACAGTACTTTTTTTCCCTCGAAACATTAAGACTTTTTTCTCATAAAATTGTGACTTTTTTTCTCGAAACACTGTGAATTTTTTCTTGCAACATTATGACTTTTTTTTAAGAAACAAATATTGTTGCATCACAGATAGGACGCTAGTAAACTGCAGTCAATTCGTGAGGATATTCATGATAACATCCATTATTGTCCCATCCCTCTAACTCTATCAACGTAATATGAACCAGTATTTAACTGACAAAAGAAAGAAGGTGCTGCTGCAATGGAGATGGAGAGTAGCAGCGAGCACATAAAACAGCCAAGAGGACGTGGATGAACTTTGGCCTTCTCTAACCACCTCCATATTTGCCTTTAAACCCCTCAAATCTGACATCCTAATACTTTCTGTCTTTCTCTTTTATACACATGTTTCTGCTGTTGAATGAAGTCCCGAGGAATGCATAAAAAAAGCCCAGTATGGATATTCAGCAGGGTTTTGAGTTGATGTTACAGGATGTCGGGTTAAGGAGCTCGAGTTTGAATTCAGGTGAGAACATCACAAAAAAAAAAATTTGAAATACGATTGTCTTTCCATGCAGGCTTATACACACACGTACAGAAACTCAAAGCAACAAAGACACAAATCCTAAACAGCCATCCGGCATGTCCTCAGCACCTCACCCTTATACTTGCCTCCCCTCTCTTACAACTTCGCTTCCATTAATCTCACACACCTCATCACAATCCCGGCACCTCGACCCCAAAGATCTCATATCCTCCACACACACCTTTACCTCCTTTCTGGGCTCAGCCACATGCTCTGAAATCCCACAGCTAATAACTCCCTTGCATGTTTTGTACCACTGGACTTGTTAACAATTCCACCTGCCACTAACTATGGCGCTTCTCGTAATCCAAAATCCAAAGTTGTGTCCTTTTTGAGACACAGAAATTGACTTTTGTCATCTTTTTTCTTATTGATGCCTATTTCTTTTTTCATCTTCTAATTATATTCTCTTTTAATGCAGGCTCTTCTCATTCACTGTTTGTAGTTATCCTTACGAAAAGTAATGCACTCTAATTGGTAAATAATGTTAATTACGAGCCAGGAGGCCCAGCTTATTGCGGTGCCATATTGATGTCATATTTCGTAAGATATCATATAAATCCATTCATAGTTATATGTTGTTTGATGTGTGGTATGTGATTAAGGGCTGCCACTAATGATTATTTTCATTATCGATTAATCTGATGATTAT
>JAOVVB010255408.1:0-35101 GCA_028570985.1 Heterobranchus longifilis
GACACACACAGACACAGATACACACACACACACACACACACACACACACAGACGCACGCACACACACACACAGACACAGACACACACACACACACACACACACACAGACACACATAGACACAGACACACATAGACACAGACACACACACACAGACACACACACACACATTTATTAAATGAAATATCACAACTGTAAATCAAATCAGTCCTTAACATTGTAGCTTGACTCATCTAAAAGGCCTCATCCTGCACATTTCTTTCTCCTCAGTTTCCCCACCCCTGACTTGTCTCTCACAAAAATATGCACTGAGGCTTGTGTAAATAAACTACCCCGAGCACATTCCTCAAGAAACACACACACTCTCTTGTCTGTACACAGTGACCTCTTGCAATCATACGCACCACTCAATTTAACTTTGAATCTGAGCCCTTCATGCCTGATGTTTGAGATAGTACATGTAAGTAGACCTACAGTACGTTTTTATTAAATTTCTCCAAGATGAGGCTTCTTGTTTGGCAGACAGACTGAAGAATTACATTTTGAGTGCTTAGTCTGGCTTAATGTCTCTGCAGAGCTCAGGTTGTGTTTGAGGGCGTATTCAAAAAGGAGGTGCACTATCAGCACTTTTACAAGCCAATAAAAATATCATGATGGGAGGGGCGAAGACAGAAATGAAGAAACATGAGAAAGAGCATGTGAATCAGAAAAGTTGGGTGTTGTTTCCTTCTCACCTGGTCCGTAAAGGTAAAGCATACCTACCACCACAACACAAAAATAAAATACACCTCAGTGTTCGAGGGTACAGGCGTGTCGTTGCTAAAAACAGAGTAAATTTCCCCATGATTTCTTAGATAAAAGATGAATAGGATTAATTTAGTGACAGCACACACACACAGCACATTACCAGTGTACTGTAGAACCCATGACCAAGCCCTAACATGAGTCACCAGTCATTAGTAGGTTAAAATAATGCACACTGTGAGCTGTATGATAGGTGAGTGTACGGAAGAAGCAGCTGCTGTGGTTTCCTTTATTGCGGTTGTGTGAAGCAGGTTTAAAATGTGATCAGGCACAGGCACACACCCTTCACACACATTCAAGAAGAGTAAAGAGCCACTCAAGCGAAAGAAACATCACAAAGACACCAGGTGACTGCAGAATACTTTCCACGACGTTCCATGAACTGAAGTTTATTGACCAAATCTGTTCATTTTGTTTTTTTCTTTTTACAAAGAATGAAAATTCCCCTGTGCGTCCGGTAACAGTGTAAGGTGTTGTGCGGTCTAAGTGTGAGTTGCTGACACAGTTACAGTGAAACTACAAAGCAGCCTCCTGGAATCAGCAATCATGCAAAAACAAATTAAACATACTGTGGTCTTCTCAAATACACAAACAAATGTAAAAGGAAGAAAAAAAAATGCACATTCTAATTAATTCATTAATTTATTAATAATCTATGTCATTCATATTAAACACGCGTGACCATGGTAACAGCTAACAGGTTAGCAAGGTGAGGTTCAAGTTAAAGACATTAGGGTGAAGTGGTTAAGCTTTTATCATTCACTTGTTAAATTGGTCAAATGAAAAGAGCAAAACATGACATGCGTGAGTCTAAATGTACAGCATCTCGTTTTCCAGCGACAATAAGAAAGACAATATCCACCCCAAAGGAAAATATATATATCTATATATATAGAGCACGGACCCAGCTTTGTGCTTATGGCAGAAATAAAAAGTACAATTCAAATATTGTAGTAAACAAAAACAAGTCCCAACAAGATGGTCCCCCCCCCATAATAATGGAATAAATACAAATATACAAATACTATGTGAACATCTCTCTCGCCTCCCTTGCAGCTAAGCTAAAATGAGAAAAAATGTTCTTCAGGAATGAGATGCAGGAGGACAGAGAGAGGAGAGACCAACCGCCGGTACCAAACATAGTCACTGGGCGAGTTTTTTTTCCAGGTGTGAAAACTGTGTGTTGGTCAAATGCTGTGGCGAGATAATTACTTGTTATCCAGTCTTAGGAGCTGCTCCTTACCATTAACTGTTAGGGATTTTAACTGACCGTCCTCCTCCACTTCCACCCGCTCCTGGCCGTTCTCCACGATCCTGCAACAAACATCAGAGATCAGGAAGTCAGGCAAGTAAAGAGGTCTTAAAGAAATAGTTTGACTTTTTGGGAGATAAGCCTTGTCCCTTTCTTGCCAAGAGTTAGATGAGAAGAGCGATGCCACGCTCACGTCTGTACAGTAAACACGAAGCCAGCCAAATCAGCATATTTCCCAAAATGTCAAACTATCTCGTTAAAAATGCTGGTGAGTTTGACGTTTAAGTACCGTTTTGTAGTAATTTTTCTGCCGTTGATGAACTTGGTGGAGGTTGACACAGATCTGAAGTTACCCATTCCTCCTCCTCCTCCTCCGCCTCCTCCACCTCCGCCTCCTCCACCTCCTCCACCGCCGCCGCCACCGCCGCCACCGCCGCCAAAAGATGAAGAAGAGAAGGAAGTGAACCCTCCTCCACCCATGTCTCCAAATGAGCTAAAACCTGCAAAAGAGCACATTCAAGAAAAACCTCAGTCAAAATGAAAAAAAAAGCATCAGAAATTCATGATGAATCCAACAGTATCTACTAGTGATGTTGCGTTGACGAACGATCCGATTGTTTTCAACGACTCTTTGGTACAAACGATGGAACCGATTTTATCATTGTGCCCAAATTTCACTGCCTGCCCTCGATCCACTCCCCTTTACGTGAACAGTCAAGGCAAGGCAGCTTTATTTACATAACACATTTCATACAGACGGTAAATTCAAAGTAGTAATTTCACTGACAAAGCAGAGGGATTGGTGTCACCTTGTGTAATGTTTACAATACAGATCACTGTATGAGTAATTCAGTGTTGCTAAACCTAAATCCACACATACAAAATGAAATTATAATGGTGGGATGTTATTTGTTGGGATATACGCACCTGAATCGAACCCTGAGATGCCAGGCCCAAACGCTGGGAAGCTCCCAAAACCAAAGAGCGATCCCCCCATCCTGCCTCGGCTTGCGCCCCGCTGACGACTGCGACTACCTCCGAAGAAATCGTCAAAGGGGTCATCAGCTGTGGAGGGAAACATGGTGCAAATTACAGGTCTTTCAGCTCATACTGTATTGCAAAATTGTGGTAGGTTTTACATTTTTTCAGTTCTTCAAAAAAAAAAAAGGTAAACATGTGTAAAACAATGTTCACATGGGAGCAGCAGAAGTAAACACTGACGTATTAGCACTGTTAAGTTGAGTTGATATGTTAGCAAACAGCAAAATTAGCATGCATCTAGAATATACAAAACCAAAATTGAGCTGAAACGCTTCAACACAGATTTGGACGATCATTCATGTGGGTTTGTCACTAACAGCGACCCCTTTCCCATTACACATAGTCGTTTGATCCATTGTTAATATAAAAATATTGATTTTAGAAGCTTTAAGGCTGTTTCTAGATTCTCAAAGATTTAAGTACCTGATAATAAAAAAGCTGTAGTGGATGTAAGAGCATCCATTTGTAATGTCTGGAACAATCTTAACCATCAACTGTCAAAATGCCCACCACTAATTCTCATCCTAAAACCCTGTGGACATGCTACTAATTGCACGCTGCCAATCTGGGTCACCCCAGCAGGATAAAGCTGCATCACTAGCACCATTTGCAGAAAGAAGACTCCTTCAACCTTGAATGTACCGAGACAGTGACAAGAAAGCTTTGCTTGTTCCTTCTGAAAGAAAGCTTAAAATAAAAGTATCCCCTGACCACTGTTGTAACTGAATTACTGTCCATTTACCTGGAAGAAGACATTAGAGGAGACAGCTCTGCTCTTACAAAGCTGTCAGTGAGACAAGAGAAACCAGTGGAAGACAGACAGAGGAATGTAAAGGCTGAGAAATGCTGCTTAAAGACAGGAATTCTAGTTCAATGCTTATGTACATGATCAGTGTACACAAAGAGATAGCTGGGAAAAAAGTTAAGGCATTCTGGCTCTCACACTTATGTGCTCTGACAGAACTTCAAAAGACCTGTCAAGCACAAAGACTGAGATTAAATCAGTGAAGAATGTGCCACACCTACTGCATATAACACAACACTGGACGTAGTAGCAGAGAATGAATTGAAGCGCCAGTGCATGACATGTACACCATAATGTACAAAGTCCAAGTATAGGAGCAACCCAGGCAGGGTCCAAAATTAACTTTTTTGTCCACCAGCCAAATGGCTAGTAGAGAATGTTCAAAATCTACCAGCCACTCAATAGATTACCATTGTTTTTTGGCAAGTAAGTGAAGCAAATCTACTAGCCACTTGCATATTTTACTAGCATTTGGCTAGTAAATGGTTCTAATTTTGGACCTGAACCCAGGGAGATATTTGCTTGCATATTTGTTTTTATTTCTGCAGTATGTCCAACAAAAAGTGTGTAAAGGCAGTCTGTTGAAATCTCCTTCTTGTCTACTTCCTTCACATGTTCATTTGAGAATGAGTGTGTGCTGTTCTTGGCAGACAGCTAAGCCCTTGTCATCGTGTGAATCTTTATTCGTCTCTACAGCATGCGTGCACACACACACACACACACACACACACACACACACACACACACACACACACACACACACAGCACCCCTCAGTCTGCTGGCTGCTCTGAGGTGGGTGGGTGACAGATCCACAAGACCAGCTGCTGCTCACTGAGACGAGCTGCTGGACAGTCAGGAAGGAGGGAAGGCTGGATGGGATTTTTAAAAACCCTCTCTTTTGGGGCTGCTATGTTAAAGTAATAATCTTGAAGATTTTCATTGAAATAAATGTCTGTTCAAGAGATATTTCGAAATCCGGCGGTGAGTGCCCACTGTACGCGAAACGCGTCATCCGCCAGATCTCTGCAGACCTCCGCTGCTCAGCTCCATGGTGAGCTCTGTGCACTGCGGCCACAGAGGGAAGCCACAAACACAGTTCATCTACACACACTGCTAACACTAAGACGACACAGAGGTAGTTTAAAAACAGCAAAGTCTCTCTTTCAGTCACTATCTATAGAAGTAACACAATAGTGATTGAGCTGATGGCCCACTGATGAAAGCTCTCACATTTGCAGTATTACGAACTGGGCATCTGTGCTGACATTTCCAGGAAAAATCACAAGCGGTTTTAATCTCTATTCTCTATGGAAGTGAGATCCAAAAAACACACCTGCAATCACAGCTTATCGCCATAGGTGCCGCCAAAGAGAACGAAACAGCGATCTACAAGATTGTAACTTGTAACTGAGAGGCTGGTAGTGCGAGACGTAAACATTAATGGCGTCCTTCTCGGCTGAGCTGTAACGTTAGCTAGCTCAGGTGAGCGAGCAATTCACTACGGACGACAAAAGCTACTAGTGTGGCCAGCTACATTGTTGCAGAGTCGTTGTCAGGTAACCGTCGGTGTTGGTCGAGCGCCGGTTTCGTTTCGTTTCACATTTCACCGCCGCATTACATCCCCGTGTGCACCGTCATACACTGGAAGCTAACATAGCATCAGCTAACTTAGCTAAATGACACAGTAGCAGAGAAGACGACTGGAAACAGTCACGCCCATCACGTCAGTTTGTAGCATCATATCGTTGGCTTCAATTGAAAATGACTTGTAGAACGTTGCCACGTCACCGTCGCTGTGCGTTCATGAGTAGATGCATGCTTTCTTCTGCGTGGTGATACGATTGGTTGACGAGTGTAGTTCGGAAGAAAGAAAGTTTCTACATTAAACTCCTCAGAACAAGGTCTGTGGATTATCTTCAGTAACTGGGTCATGATTTTTGGAAAGAGACACTGCTGTTGAGTTTTTCAAATGTATAGTTCCATTATATTTGCGAGAAAGCAGACATCTCTACGGCCGATATCTCCGATACTCGCCAACACACACCGAAACAATCTAGAATGATAAATAGCACTACAGGTAAGAGGAAAAATATGTATTTTTGATTTTGGGGTGAACTGTCCCTTTAAGGCAAGTCAAACCAAAACTGTTCTTTATATAGACCTATTCAAGGAAAAACACTAAATATAGAGTTGAAATAAACTTGACAAGATGGACGTTTGGACGTATCCTGTTGCATACCAATTAAGCATAATAAAGGTTGTCCCTAGTCAAAATAGAACTTGAACTTTACTCTCGGTACAGACAGTATCATGGTTTGGCTTTTTTTAAGCAGTCCTTGTTTACTGAAGTGAGTAAACAGCAACAGCTGAGCTCCACCACTTTATCTTATCCATGTTAATAAATGCAACATTAATACATGTCAGTTTATGAAAACAATCGTATATTAAAGGTGATTTGACTTTCCCTACAAGTCCTAATTCAGCACCCCCACCCCTCTTTTAAGCACCCTTTCTAATAACTCATATATTAGATTACATTCTTTCAACAACTTTATGTTGTACACCCACGCTTGAGTGCTCCCATCGTACCACGTTTCACATGTGCTCTGACACATGGAGACACACAGCACACACACACTACTTGGCGTTATTACATCTGCTTTTGTTTTAATACGGAAGCTATTTTTGAAAGCATTCCAGTTGAGTGATGTAGACGTTCAAATCCATCCTCTGCCTGCGTCTGAACTCCATATTTAGAGCTACACGGGGTGAACTACACATGCCTTCCAATCAGCCTTTTGCTGAACCCAGGCAACCCAGGACATACACTAAACTCCTATAACTATAAACAATACAATTACTGACACTTCTGATACAATCAATGATCAGGCAATACGAGAAGCTGCCATTATAACTAATGAACAGCCACTGGTCAACAGTATATTACCTTAGCCAGCAGTATAATAGCTTACAAGGGTTGTACAAAAAACAAAAAGCTACCATCATTTCACACTTCTGGGGAATATGTAGAGGTAAGTGGTGGACAAAAGAGATGAGTATCTGTTAAGAATATTAAGAGCAACTGCTTTAAAACTAATCATTAAGAAGTGGCTGCAAAACATGTCCACAACTGTAAAAATTGATAGAAATAATAGGGAAAATTCACATTGCAAAAAACATACAAATTAAGACATAGGGCTGCCACTAGTCTCGCGTAGCCAGAGCTATCCACAGCACTGTGTCTGCGCTGGGGTGCAGGTCTGGATTGAATGTCTTTCACTCTGGTATAGTGGAAACAACTCCCTGGCCTGTTTATATCTATTTAAACCAATCACAATCGTCTTGGGCAGCGCTACACCCCGGCTGCAGCGAAGGGACTTTGAGAACCACACGGAAGGAAGGAGGGACTTCCTCAGGCCGGGATCTCCTCCCGGCGGAAGTATGAGACTTTATGCCGACTCTGCTTACATACCCAACCAGACTAGGCTGCCACTAACGATTATTTTTACTATAAATTAATCTCCCTTATTTTCTCGAAAATCTATTAATCATTTAACCTATAAAATGTCAGAAAAAAGTGGGGAAACTTACAATTTCCCAAAGCCAAAGGTGACATTTTATCCAAGCAACAATCCTCACAAATGAGAAGCTGAAACCGATTAATATTTGGCCATTTTTCTCTACAAAAATAACATAGACCATGAATCCATTATCAAAATAGTTGCCATGGACTAATTGATTAATTGTTTCAGCTCTACTAAAGATGTAACATTTCTTTTTATGAAAAAATACGGAGGAAATGGATAAACGTTGTAATCTGTATGTGTAGATGCATTTATGTCTTTCATGCAATAATTTTTTTATATTATGTTTTTTAACTTTTTCTTTTCATGGAGCATGCTTCAATAACTGACAAACTATTCAGTAATTGTGCAATTGCTTTTCATGATAAGGATAATATGAATAAATAGTACTTTCTAAAAAAAGAAGCAGGAGTAAATTAAGAGGTCTCAACCCTGGTTTATAGATGAAGGCTAAATAATGGTCAACATCCAGCAGAGATGCTCAGTGTTTTATAATATATGACATTTAGTGGCAGGTGACCTCCCGGGGTGAACCGTGCTTGGAGTATTGGAGATGCACATTGCAGTGCTGTGGGGATTAGCATGAGGCTTTACTGGGTCTAATGCTCCATCTTCCATATTTCTACACAGCTGGGGCTGCTAGCTAACAGGCAAACTAATTAGGAAGTAGAAATCTGAATGTTTTACATGATATAAATCTGGGACCTACTGGATGTTCTCCTTTCCTCCATCTCTCTTGAGCCTTCTCAGGTCATCTGTGTATATTTTTGACCAGATAAAATTATGCTTCTAATAATAGCCATTGCCTAGTCTGCACTCGTATGGTTCTCATCAGTTCATCTTTCTTCCTACTCTCTGAAAGTCCCATCAGTGCCTCACCAGAATCGAAATGGACTTACCAAAAAAATCAGCAAATGGATCTCTGCCGCCAAAGAATTCCCTGAAAACGTCATCGGGATTACGGAATGTGAAGCCGCCGCCGCCAAAGTGATCATAATGGCCTCCTG
Organism: Heterobranchus longifilis; assembly: GCA_028570985.1. Classification (NCBI taxonomy): domain Eukaryota; kingdom Metazoa; phylum Chordata; class Actinopteri; order Siluriformes; family Clariidae; genus Heterobranchus; species Heterobranchus longifilis. The sequence continues at coordinate 8,493 of JAOVVB010255408.1, forward strand.
TAAAACATAAAACAACAATAAAAGCTCATAAACTATACAACTAATTATCTATTTATATCACAGACAGGATTATAAACACAATGCCAAGCTGTTTGTACTTCATTTGAATGGGTTATATGTTGCAGCTGGTGGTTAAATTACTTTCATAACAGTGTAGGAACCATGCCACTAAAAACTCTACAGAGACTCAAAATCATATTTATCTGTTTCTATATTAGAATTGACTACTGGAATCTTATCAGTCATCTCCATGGCACTGAAATGAATATTTTGTTATTTTGAATGTCTCCTTACCTCCTCCTCCTCCTCCTGAAAGGCCTTCTTTGCCATATCTGTCGTAAGTACTCCTCTTGCTTTCTGTTGTGAGAAGAGGAGGACTTTAGATAAGACAGATAAAACAGACCAACAGAAAGAGAAAATTCCCCCCTGTTGTATTTTAAACCTCAGTTAGGGTCACAAAAGTCTTCAGACTGCAACGTTATGTATTAGCATCAAATTAACTGCTGAGGAATGATAGTAGCCTAATCAAAAATGCATAAAACATTTCCAAATCACATCACATATGCATTTTATGTATCAGTTTGACCATCTACATGTGCACTTATTTGCTGTGATGGATTTGAAACTGTATAAAGCTGCTGTTCAACAGTCAAAAAAAGGCGTAACTATCAGTGTCTGAACACATTTACTGGCCAAACTGATAACTGTTAATGTCACCAAATGATAAACAGAAGGTAAAACTAAACCCACCACACAAGAACTCTGCACAAGGCCCACTCACTCCAACATAAACAATCCTGACATTGTGCACTGCAAATGCTAACAATACCTGCTTCTTGTGACTGGGTGTGTGTGCTGCATAACTGCGACTAATAAATAAAAATGTCACAGGCTTCTGCTGTGTTCTCAAACCTACATTTGAATTCCAGACATTGTCATATTTGCAGCATTATTCTGGTAATTACATCTACTTAAGAAACAGAAACGACTATAACGACTATAAAGAAATCATTTACCACATTTAACATTTGATGCATGATCAGTTTTACACATTAATAGTTTTTTGTTACCAAAATTTGTCAGTAGCACAAACTATCAAAAACTGTAAAGTACTTATATATATTATATATAATCAGATCATCATTGATTTAAATCATCATTTTGCCAATTTTAAGACATATTCGCCTGGGACTAATATTACCTGGGTACCTCTAATAATTTGCAATAATTGCGGAGGTCGTCTGTGATCTTAATCCTGAGTAAATCTGTCATGTCATGACAAATTTCTGTGCGAACAGACAATAAAGTGTTATCTTATCTTATCTTATCTTCTGTCTGTAATTTGTCAAATAAAAATTCCACTGCAAATTACCTGCCATATTTCGCCAAACACAGAGGTCATGTGATAACATTAGTCCGGTGCGATTTGGGGTTGTATTTTTTGGGACGTTTGTTTTGTTTTCTCTGCGCCTTTTATGGAGTTATGGAAGCTGCACTGGCAATTATAAATGAAAGATTTGACAGCATTTTGGGCACAAATTCAGGAGGCTCATCTCGCTGCACAGCATGGAGAATCCATCAAATCAAATCCATCACGAGAGCAGAAATGAGAAATCTCGAGAGATGATGAGATGGATGACATGCATGGCAGCATGCAGTAAGAAACATTTATCTATCTTTCAACAGGCTCAACAGTTATTATGTGGTATCCTATTAATACATCATATCCAGGGGATAATGTCAGTAACTTCAAGTAAAATACAGACTTTAGCCCTATTCGGACAGGATTAGTATTACAGGGGAACGTGGGTGATAAAAAATTTAGCCATGCTCCTCAGTAATTAAACACATCGTTCTGGACGGCCGTTTTGCCAATATTAAATTACAGAGGGTCAGATGAAATCTAACCTTGACCCTAACCTGCAGACCGCTTAAAATAATCCGTTATCTCAGCACACTTTGCGGGCACAACAAAAAAAGACAACACCGGCCCTCACAAGACCGGCCCTTCGGTAAACTTTTGGGGGATATTTTACGGGATCTTGTGGTTCGGGAGCAGCAGAGGGCACACCGTGGTTTGCTGCTGGTCTGGTGTGCGGGATTCAGTGACTGCCAGGGCGGATGGGCCACCATGCTCCAGCCGTGAGCTGCGCACTGGATCACATGGTAATTAAAATGGAGCAAATGCAGCGTAAATATGCAGACACTGACTTCGAAGTGCATCCGGATAGGATTAGAATTATCAGAGGACCAACGAGTGTGCTGAAAAGCAGGTCGGATTCGAACCCCGGGCCGCTGCGGCAAGGGCTCAGCCTTTTGTACACGGGCCACCTGCTCTACCAGGTGAGCTATAACTAGACACCTATCAACAGGATTGATACACACCCTGCCCTGCAATCTTACTTTTCTCTAACAGCAGAGAAAACAACAAATGTCAACTCTTAAATTTGAGGTGCTAATGGTAAGATGTATGTTTTTTAAACATTCAGAGAAACACGTCATATATTCATCACTGAACATGGCTATATGATATATCTTCTCCCACTACAGAAAAACCTTACCGTCTGACAGCACTTCATATGCCTCTGACAGCTCTTTGAACCTTTTCTCTGCTTCCTCCTTGTTTTCTGGGTTCTTGTCTGGATGCCACTTCAATGCCAATTTTCTGTAACTGAGACACAAATACCACACGGTTAACATACAGACATTGACATCAAAAGTAACAGAGGCAAACACACAACGTATGGCCGACACTGTAGATATTCCAAGGGCAGACAGTCTGTTCTTAATACAGAAAAGTGGGGGTGGAAAATGTGTATGCATGTGTAACGGACATCAGAAACACATATCCACATTCAAGTCTTTTTTTAGGGTGGCAACCATGCCTACACAAAACACACAGACACCCTTTTATGCTCACACACAAATACATACATACATGCACACACTCCCTGTCCTTCCCCCCCATCCAAGCAGAAATAACAAAGACAGCCTGAACTCCACTGACGTGCAGCGGAGGCTCGCACAGCGGCTTACGCTGCATCAGCTGTTTGTTTCTAAGCCCAGCAGCAGCACCGGCAGCGGACACACAGATGATGTGGACAAGACTACGGACTGAGAGTCAGCCAGCAAAAAAGGCTGCACACAATCCAGGGATTGACTCTCTTATGAGTCTATAGTGCATAGTCTTTGTAGTCCACGTCTTTGTTGTAATCTGTGACATCATCTGGCTGTCTAATGCCTTGTCAATGGTCAACCGGGCAGACTAAAAGTTGAACAATGCGGTGTCGGTCTTTGTAGTCAGAAGCCGGTATGTTCACTAGTAAAAGCAATAGCAGCCATTATCTTGCTCTGAATACTCGATGTTCGGCTCAGAAGTCTAAGAGGACAGTATTAACTCTTGCTCCTTTAACTGTATACCCATCACATTTAATCAACAAATGAGACTAAAGAATCTACAGCCATGCTAGCTCTGTGAGGCTGTGTTCACATCACATGGGGTGAATGTAGAGATCGGAGAGACTAACAACCACAACCACAAAATAACCACTAGCCTACCTTTCACGTAATCAACTCAGCTACATAATTATAGAGTTGGACAGGGTGGTTGTTATTGCACAGTATTTTAAAACTCAAACAAGCTTTTCTTGGGCTGGGTGTCAAAATAACCCTAGTAGTATCGAAACTTCTCCAGTCAAACAATACCTGCATTCGATCCTTTTTGTACCCAGATCTAGAAAAAAAAGACTATTTGTATGGTTGTGTTCACAGCCAATCACCATAAGTGTTCTTCGTTTTAATGCGACGTGTCATTGGCCCACTACCACAGCAGCTACAACGCATACAGTCTGTAGTGTGGTGAAGTATAAGTGTAGACTTATTAGTGCCAAGTCTAATGTATCAAAGCTTTCAAAAACATTTCCCATTTGTTATTACGACTTAAATGTTGACATGACCTCTATTCACAAGTTGGAAACTCGTAATTACCATATCTCCAATATGACATGAACGAGGCACAGCGGTGCTTTGAGTTGAATGAAAAGATGTGCTGGATGAAAAGTTAAGGTTAAGTTATTATGATTCATACTGAGGTGGACATGAATGTCTGCACCAAATTTCATGACAATCCAAACCACTAAAGTCAACCTGCTGGTGGCGCTAGAGGAAAAGTCAACTGATTACCAATTTCATTAGGATTTCATTAGGATTTGAACCAAATCGCATAGCAATCCATCTAATAGTTGTGGATGTATTCAGTCTGGACTGAAGTGTTGGACTGACTGAGCGACTGACATCACCGTCCCTCTAGAAACAAATTGCTAGCAGCATGGCAAATAATTAAATCAGAGATCAAGAAGAGAGATCTGGGGGTCATAGGCTAAAGATATGAGTTATTGACTGGTGTCAGTCGAGATAACATTTGACTTTGGCAGCCAACAGCTGAGTGCATAGAGATAGCAGGCGCTCAGCATTCACTATCTTTCTATGTCTTGGCAAATTGGATACACTGGTTGATTTGATCAGCAATAATTTGTAATGTTCAATGGATTCATCCTCTCTCACATGATTTTACTCCACTTAGTGATTTTCTGCATTACCCAAAATTTCTGTTAATTTTCCCTGAAGCACATGCCTAATTTCAAATGGGCTTATTTCCATCACCATTACAATTAATTAAATTCATAGAGAAACTATTAACTTGTCAAAACAAAAAAGTGTTAGTGAGTAATTAACTGGAACTGCCCTGTTTCTGTTTAGTGGGTGACTGCAAGAGGTGGATGAGTGTTGGGGGAAGGTATTTGACAGCGGCAAGGTTACAGGAAGAAGAGTGGAAACTTTCTGCATTGCAGCCTCTCTGCTCTCTCTCCTTGTGTCAGTTTATACAGCTAGAGGGGGATATAATTAACCTATTACACCCCTCTGAGTGGGCGACATTTAACAACAACACCGGGGGAAAATGGAGCAGAAAACACTCAGGGGCACTTACGCTTTTTTGATGTCATCTTGCGTTGCATTTTTCTGGACTCCTAATGTCTGGTAGTATTCCAGCATGGCTCTATATCTGTGTGAGGGTCCTCTATTCGGCCTCTGTGGAAAGAAAGTTAAGTTCTGTTAAGACATGTTAGCTTGGAGAGATAAAGCCCAACAAACTGCGACTGAGCGTAGCCATAGCTGACGCGTGGGATACCTCCCTTCCAGACCCGAGGGGTAAATGTGTAAAGGGGAGGGAGGGGGCAACGGCATTAAAGAAGGTGGCAATACCCAACAATGTAATCAACTGCACTGAAATAGAGACGTGGGGAGGAGGACAGCTAAGCTAATACAAGCCCAGCAAAATTACATAATAAGCGGGTGATCATCCCTCACCCTGAGGGTGTAAAATGTGAATCATGTTTTGCTTTTGAAATTCGGAGACAGACCGTGAAGCATTTTTTTTTAAAAACATGATCTAATGTTTAAGTTATGAAGCTTAGCCTCTCAAAAACAAGACAGAACAGGTCTGATGAAAAAGTATCAGAAGATATTCAAGTCAACTAGTTTTAGCCCCCCCTTAGTTTAGATTTCTAATTTTTTTACGACACTACACAGAGAGGGTATCCTGTACCAACCATTGTCAAAGTCATGCGCTCAAAATCTCTTCTGCACTCTACCTAGTTGGCTAGGAATAGCCTATAATAACAACTGCTGCCAACATACCGAGTCTTGATTTTGATCGAGGTAGATACAAAGACATATCAAACTCCTAAAAGCAGCAGAGATTTGACTCTGAGCTTCATGATGTAACACATTCCTGCAGAATACACTGCAGAAGAGGCAACAGAGACAAATATGATGTGGATCACACAACTGATAAAGTTTCCAAAATGTCAGTGTGGCTACCCATCCTCCAGTTGAAGCTGCAATCATTAGCATGTCCGACTCACCAGCTCACTACATACAGAAGTGACATAGCGTTACTTCCAAGGCCAGGGAGCACAGTATTAGCAAACTACATTAGTTGTAGGGTGGGGGAAATAATCAATTCTTCAATGCATCGCGAATCTCTCTTGAAAGATTATGTCTCGATACAGAAAAATCCATAGAAAATCCAAAGATTTGCTTCACTCACCAGCCAAAAAAAACAATGGTAATCTATAGAGCGGCTGGTAATATTTGAGCATTCACTAGCCATTTGCAGGTGGACAAAAAAGTTCATTTTGCACAAAATGACAGTATTAGTTTAAATATGTGCCTTAACAAATAAAATAGTCTATTGCTTGAATATTGTAGATCTTTTTATAATTTTTCATATGTAGTTTCACACTGACAAAGTAGCTGGTAGATTTTGGAATCCACCAGCCTCCGTGGCAGGTGGACAAAAAAAAGTTAATTTCCAACCCTGGTTACATTAGTCAGTGGTGGAATGTAACTAAGTACATTTACTCAAATACTGTACTTAAGTAGAATTTTGAGGTAGTTGTACTTTACTTGAGTATTTTTTTTCATGTTACTTTATATTTCTACTTTTTACTCCACTTCATTTACACTTTAAGTTACTAGTAACTTTAGAAATCAAAAGTTTTGTATGCAAAACGTTTGATGCGAGTTATATATAAATGTATTATAAATCAACAGTATGTACAAGTACAGCTGAAATGATTAGTTGATGAATCGATTAGTAAGTTGGTTGACAGATAATGAATTGGCAACTATTTTGATCGTTTAATTTTCCATATAAAAAATATTTCATGGTCCAACTTCATAAATGTGAGGATTTACTGCAATTATTAGGCTATTTAATTTCAAATAAATTCAATATATATAATTTTTTAAACATTGGGGGGTTGTACAAAACAAACATTGTGAAGGTGTCACTATTTTCAGAATTTTTACAAACCAATGAATCAATCGAATTGATACTCAAGAAAATAATCAGCAGATTAATCCATAATGAAAATAATCACTAGTTAATAGTTCAAAATGAGCTCCACCTCAAGCAAATACAACAGTAAAATCCTGCTTTTTACATTAATGCATGAGTAATAATAATCTAATGATATCATATATAATAGTACAAGTCACAGGGGACAGTACTTTTACTTTGAATACTTTTAAGTTCATTTTCCTGATTATACTTACATACTTTTACTTAAATAACAGTCTTAATGCAGGACTTTTACTTGCAGTGGAGAATTTCTACAGTGTGGTATTAGTACTTTTACTTAAGTAAAGGATCTGAATACTTCCTCCACCACTGGTCACAGTGGACAAAATCTTTTCTAAACCAAATATAGCCTTTAGCTGCCATCGTCCTCATGTGTCCAATGAAGGTTGCCTTTGGCTATCCGATGTCAGTTAATAATGACCTTTTTCCCTCTAGGTTCTACCCTCTTTTTCAGTGCTATTGTGCATAATCCACTGACGTGATGTGCAAATCACACAGGGGCAGCAGGTTTTTGTAATTGTTTGTTAATAAGAGGATCACAATTTCCCATTGCCATGTGTTTTGCTGTGGGTGGGATTGAAACACATTATGTCACAAGTTTTCTTTCAACGCCTATACAAGCAGAGCAGGCTCCGGTTTTCAGACTCTGCTGCTCTGTGGTCTGTACAAAGAGGAACTAAGTGGGAGATCGGTTTAAGATACATAGTTTAATTGTATGTTTTGCTAAATCATACTTCACTTAAAGAAAAAAAAAAGGGAAAACTACAGCTACTACTCCATAAAAGAATTGTTGGAACCAAATCATAAATCTGCACTTCTGTAACAGAGCATGGGGGAAAAAACAAAAAGAATATGTTCAGAGATAAACACACACAAATTCTCTGTTTACTGTGGCCTCTTAACAGACCTTAGACAAAAATCTCTGCCCAAAATATCGACTAAACCTGGTTAATCACACCTAAATTTGCAACACTTAAAATAGACCTTCTGGGTTCCCATCCACACCTTGACAGTAATCCCACAACTCAACAGATATTTGTCTTTCACAGACAAGCATAATCATACATCATACGGCAACAGGGTGAGTAAAACAATGAGGAAAATGCCAAGTAAACCCCCAGCCGACCATTAATCATCAAGAAATATCTTAGCTATCGCACTGAAAATGATAAACAAACCAGTGAGGACTACTTACACAGGGGGTCCACTGCGTCCTGTTTGTTTGCTATTTATAACCTGTGGCCTTTGCAGTTAGATTGTGTTTGTGTGTGTTGTGAGCATGTGGGGGGTTGGGGGTGTTTGGCACATGGCAGTGCCAGTAAGTGACTCCAGATTGAGACGTGGCACAGGCACTAAACTCTTCTCTTTCAGATGCCTGAGTCAGGTCGGTAACTCCAAATCTCCCTCCGACACTCCCATTATCTTTTTCTGTTGAATTCCCCATTTACTGATTCATAATCTATCTAATCCTACGCGTTAGAATGTCCTCCTTTCTATCTCCTCATCCTAATATAGAGTACAATCTAAATATAAAGAGATATGACCCAGAAAGTCATTGTTTTGCTCTGGGTTTTTGCTCTAAAACCCAAACAAATGTCCTGACTCATCATATTAAATTGATCTTCTTTTATTCCCCTCACTTCAGCCATTGCTGACCCACCCACCTGCCACCAGTTATCCTGCAGCAGTTGGGAGTTAATGGACACTAGTGCCTGCTAGAGATGTGGTTACTCATGTGCACTCGGTGCAGTGTGTGTAAATGTGTGTGTACCCATGCATGTGCGTGCAGATTTATGCCTTGTGGTAGCATTACACAGCTAACCCAGATCTGATGGATTCCTGCTCCGCTCAGCGTGAACTATGCCTCAGTGTGAGCAACAGATGTGGGTCAGGTCAGTCAATCATGTGATGCCTCAGCGAACCAGAGGTGATGGTTATAAAAGATATCACATCACAGAGAGAATCAGTCCATTATTATATTTTAAATTTTCCTGAAATAAGCTCTAGTAGGAGTCAAATGAATAATAAAGTTAACAACGACATAGGCCTTCGACATTGTTGTTAATTAGAGCACAGTCAAAGAAAAACAGATGGAAAAGCAGTGTTATTTTACCATCATTTTGACAATGCTTTTGAGCTGTAAAGGAATCCCTGATCAGTCTGTAACAAAATGACTTCATGAATTTTTAGTAAATTGACTGTGGGAAAAAGCTGTTCCCATAAATATTTGAAACATTTAGGGATTTACCCACTGAAGTCTATTTCAAGAGGGAATTACAGTAATTCTCAATCACTGTCATGGTTTTCTACAAGGATCTTTTGCTGTTTTCATTGCCGATTAAAATAAAAACCTAAGCTCAAAGTATCTTTTCAATTTCAAAGTATAGGTAAGAGGGCTGGATATCTCTGGGTATTTTAAAAATTACGAATTACCTAAAAAATGACCAATATCAGATTTGGTCACCCAGCCCTATACCCTAAATTGATACCGATAACAATAGAGTAGCCTACTTTGTTTTCTTTTTTTCAACTTTATTCGATACCCATCATGTGAATGGAAGTATTCAGTTGCAGAAAATGCCACCAGCTCTCCTCCTATGCTAGTAAAATATGCAAGTGGCTGCTAGAATTGCTTCACTCACCAGCCAAAAAAAACAATGCTAATGTATTGAGTGGCTGGTAATTTCCGAAACTACCAGCCACTGTGGCAGGTGGACAAAAAAGTTAATTTCCAACCCTGTATATCGCCCCCAATCACACATTGCATTAAATCGCAGTGGTAATTGGCTGCGAGTAAAACCATACTAATAGCCTAGTCATATTTTTCTAGATCAGGGTAAAAAAAAAGGATCAAATGGTATTGTCTGACTGGAGAAGTTTCAATACTACTTGATACTGGGTTATTTTGGGTGATAATGACTACCAATACCCAGCCTAGGTAAGAGAGCATGAAAATGACAGCCAGTTAGGTGCAGTATGAGCAGCCAAAATGAAACAGGGCAGATGGCCTTGTTGTACAGAGAGTGATCAGGTGAAGATCTCAGGGATGCTTCTCCCATGTTTACAGGAGCCAGCTGTGGTGCTTTGTCTAACTTGTGAGGATCACAGCCCCACCTTTGACAGGTGTACTGAGGACGACAGCTGACTGCAAGGATACCTCAGGGCAGGACTTTCGGGAGGGACTAAGAGTGGAGGATACAAGGGAAAGTGACTGAAAAATCAATGGACAGATAAAGGAAGGATTATTCAATGATTTAAAAAGATGGTTGCCAGAAGAAGACTCATCATCACACAGAACGTTCATGGGAAGGGGTATAGCTAACAGCAATTATTTTATCTCAGTATTCATCTTTTTCATGAAGCATCGACTCTGTAGAAATCTGCACAGGATTTTGGAGCAAACACTTCCAGACAAGTTGAGCAGCGAGAGATTACAACATCTGTTCAAGATTGGGGTTTTTTTCAGCTGGGCAGAACTGGTGTGCAAAATTAGATTTCCCTTGAAGGGGCAATAAATGAGACTAAATGTCAAATTCTTCCATTGGTAAAAAGTTTTACTGAGGCAGTATATTTAAGCAATAAAGACTACTATTAGAGAATATAGTAACAGTTAACGTAAATGTAAAGTACATTTTGATTGGTAAACTTTAAATAACTAGCCTATACATTTAAATAAAAACAAACACAAACACATCAGTCATAGATATACCATATTGTCTAAGTAATATCGGCCTGCTGATATATACTGTAGGTCTGTATTTGAACATCAGTATTTAGAGGCTGTCCAAACCTTCCTATCACAACAGATCCACACAGAGACACCACATATATCATACAAAACACTCTTCCCTAAGCGAAATATATTATACCATTAAAGGAGAGATGTGAGGTTTCATAATGCAGAGCTATTCAGTAGCTATCAAGCATATCTAAATTGCTTTATTGATTTTAAAGCGGTTGTTGCTTTGAGTGCCTATATTAATTAGGAGAAAATAAACAGATACTAATAAATATGAATATCAGATCAGACTCAATCAAAACAAACTCAGTATAATAGGATACAGATCAGGATTGGATGCCAACAAGGTGACTGGAATTGCTCTATCAGTGACAGTCATCACCTGTTATCAGCCCTAAGTCTCGCAACTGCATACTTATAAGCAACATCATGTCAGTATCAGCAGATAATCAGGGTATGGCTCATAAAAGGTACATCAGTGTTGTAAAAGCTTTCACGATTTCCGTCTGCACAGCAACTCCCCAGTTAATTACCGGCAAAGCAACTCTAGGTTTTATCTCTTGATTAAAATCTCTGATTAGACTTCAGTTTCTGTCCAAGATTACAATTCATTGTGCTTAAGGCCCAATTTTTGCCTACAGAGACTTAATTTTTTACCTGCAAACCCAGCCTTATACTGTTACAAATTTAACCCTCTGAGGTCATGGATCTGATTTTGCCCATGACTGGTCTTCCGGAGGCTGTAGCGGGGTGGATTTTGAAGCTAGGTATATATATGTGGTATAATATGAAACTAGAAGATCCGTTTGTGTGGAATGTTATGCTGTCGGGAAGGGGGATAAATAACGCTCCAAGTGAGGCTACATTTTAGCAAGGGAAACTGGCATGGCCATTTTCAAAGGGGTCCCTTGACCTTTGACCTCAAGATATCTGAATGAAAATGGGTTCTATGTGTACCCACAAGTCTCCCCTTTACATACATACCCACTTTATGATAATCCCATGCAGTTTGAGGTAAAACAAAAAAAATGCAGCTTTTCTCATGCAGTACAAATGTGTTATTCTTGCCTATTCTAAAATGGTGTATTTGAATATTTCTGCATAATGGGGTTCATAAACAGTGTTGAATTACATAAATTGGGTATGACTGGAAAGCTGAAACTCTTGAGGATTCAATGAGCCCAATTGAATTAATGTGTGATGATGTTAGTCTCCATAGTAACCATTTCATTGTAGTGAGACAATTTTTTTAAACTCGACCTCACTGTATAAAATGAACTCTAGTATAAACACAGCCTCATGAAACTTGACAAACACAAACTTCCTACGTATATTGACAATAAGGGAGTTTCTAAGCAATTTCCAGAACAGAAGTGCTCGCCATCCAATCGCCGAAAAATACAATTCTTACAGAAATCTCCAAATGTCAAAAGTTTTTGATACCAAATCACAGCATGGATTTTCTATGGTATTCCTCGAGGGCTCGATGTCTTAATGTGGTATTTTGGAGTAATTTCTGACCATTTTTATCAATTCTCGAGTAGTCAAAAATGATTAAATTGTCCACCAAATATGTGTAACAAATGGTATCAACCCTAAAACCTGCTGCAACAACTTATGAGACATAATTGAACATGGTCATGGTCATCATATACTTGTTTAATAATGTTTTAAGCACTTAGGCATTCTAAACATTCAAAATGTAATAAGCGCCTAACCAAAACACAATGTTTATTACAGATGTATGAGTATAAAAACTTGACACACAGTGCTGCGCTGCATCTCAAATTAATCTAAAGGTCTAATCTAAAGGTTCTCAGCTTTCAGATGATGTATACCACTTCTATGTGGCATCTACTGTTGACCTGCCATCTCACCTTAAACATAGTCTGCCCCCCACTTCCACCGCCCTTAAAAAAGGGGCTACTGAGTACAGAGCTGACCTTGCTGTGATTGCAATCAACAAAAGGTACCTGGAGTAGGTCTGAAAAACTCTCAAACACCACTACAAATCTGGCATTAACAAGACAAGAGCACTGGACAAAACAGGGTCTGACTGAGCAGCCGGAGACCAACACCGAGCACTCAACTCACAGCTGACAGAACCGTGACACAGATGACAGCTAAACACGACACACTAACAAACTTGTACCTTTACCAGTTTAACTGAAATGATTCATAGCAACGAGTGGAATGTTTGTGATGCAAACAACTACACAGTGTGCACATGATCAGCAGCACATCTGAGTTTCCTCTTTAATTTCTATTAGTGGAAACATGTTCTAAGATGACCAAATTCACTGTAAACAGCAGTGAGCATTGTCCTTTTAGACAGGCAATCAATTTACAAATTTGAATGTGTAGAAAATCCAGGGGGGAAACTGTAAAATCTGAGTATTCTTCAGTGAAAATTGATAAAATAGCTATAAACAAATACTGCTTCAGAAGGCAACTATACATGTTAGGATTTAATTTAACACAGGTTCAATCACTTGATTTAACATTATTCGGAGAACTCTCATATAATTGGTAGTAGCCTGGTTACATAAAATAGTTAATCAGCCAACCTTACTGGAACTCATCAGCCACCATATGGCAACAGAGTAGCTTGTTACATTGTGATTTACCCATACCTCATAAAGATGGGGCTACCACAAGTCGAACCTGAATAATTATTTTACAAAAGTCGTCAAACTGGTCAGCCTCAGGAGGCACAACAAGAACCTCTTCTTTTATAACTTAAAGATCCTTTAAATGACTAAATGAAAGCATGGCAAACCTTAGTATAATAGACAATGTTACATAGTACAGAGCTTTTTTCCAGTCAATCTCTAGGTAAATGCCAACAAGACATGCTGTGTAACATACTCTAGTACATCCTAAAGGTGTTGTTTTGTCTCACCTGCACTTTTTTGTTAGTAGAGCTGCAAAGATTAATCAATTAGTTGTCAACTAAATTAATCAATAACTATTTTGATAATCGGTTTGAGTATTTTTTTTTAAGAAAAAAAAGTAAAACTATTCTAGCTCCTTGAATGTGAATGTCCTGGTTTCTTTATTCCTCTATGACAGTAAACTTGAGTTGTGGACAAAACAAGACATTTGAGGATGTCATGTTGGGCTTTGGGAATCATTGATCGACATTTTTCACCATTCCATTGATTAATCGACAATGAAAATAATTGTTAGTTGCACCCTATTTGTCAGGCAGTTTAGTTGTTATTTGTTGTAGTGTAGTCAAATAGAAATAAAATCCAAATTAATATATTTTAATTTCAATAACAATCAACTGTTTCAGTCACTAATCAAGGAAAAATATCAAACTTTGCTTGTTTAAGCCTCATAGAGTTGTCAAATGTCAGAAAATCAGATCCCAATATGATGTTTTCAAATGTCTTGTTTTGTCCGAGCGACAGTCCAAAACCAAAAATATTAAATTTACAATGATTCTCACATTTGAGTAGCTGGAAACAGCAGCATTTTTGCTTGATAAAAGACTTAAGATTACAACTAATCGTTTAATTGATCTGTTGTTTCAGCACTATGGTCTCATGTATGTAAAGTTTACTTGCCTTCATATTTCATACCATGAAATTAAGATTTTGAAATATTTTATGTAAAGCTAGTTGCACGAAATACCCTACTGTTATTTTTCTGTCTTTAATTACACTTGCAAAGATAGATATGTGTTGAACTTACTCTTTAACAACTTCCTCTCTCCCAGGCCTCTGCAACGAATGGCAACCATTAGTGAAAACAAACTCTAGCCTAAATTGAGGAACATGCAAACTGAAAACAAGTGTTTTCTTCTTAGGTAATATGAATTCACTTTCTGGAAGCTTCCAGCAACATGCAGATCAAACATCACAAGTGTGGGGAAACAGAAAGGCTTAAATCCGAATGACACATTTTGAGATGTATTGACAGACAGCATAAGGATATTAATAATAGCAAAAACGTTACATAACAAGTGAAAACATCTCTAAAAATAGTCGTAACTTTAATATTGGACTGGTAGTCTCATATTGCCAGACATTCTTTAACTAGCTACGTTTAGACTGGTGTCAGAAACCATATCTTGTCTTTTCCACCAGAAGCTTGACAAATGTTCTCGTAATTAACGTTACCATAAACCCACCCTACAGCATTTGAAACTTGTATAGCTAACAGTGTAAGTTAGCTAGCTGTAACGTTAGCTAAGTTATCATTATTTGGGTTAGGATAAACCCAGGCAAAAACAGAGTTATGTTTTAGGGTAGTTTAACTGTTCTCGCACTGAAAACTACATCTGGTAAAAAATAATGATAATATAATAATTTATTACGCCGACGATAGCAAGGGACATCAGTTTGCGACACAACAGCATCCCCACATGTAACGTTAACGTTACTCGAGTCTATGCGACGACACGGTAACGTTAAACGCATTCAACGGTCTTTCAGCAAAGTAACGACACACCGTTTACATATCTACACGGAGTGCTCACCTGTTTAAAGGTAGTGTCCCCTCAAATGGCCTCTCCTTTGTCGCTATCCCCCTGTTTTCGACTGAGTGCAGAATCTGTAACTGCAGCCTTGCTGGCTGGTTGCTGGTGGTGGAGCTACTGCTGCTGCTGCTGCCGCTGCTTTCAAGGACTGTCGGATATCGGAAATCCCATATAAATGTATTAATATTCAGTTTAATATGATATAAAAACAGAGAAAGGTAGGAAAGCTCCATATTTGAGAGGCTGCATGAAAAATTACTAGTTAGCGATTATTTTCTGCCCCAAATTGCTCCTGATGATTAAGCAAGCACCTTGCATGGTTGCTTTGCTGCCACCAGTGTCTGTGTGAATGGGTGAATAACAGGCAAATTGTAAAGCACTAAATAAAAGTGCTATAATAAACAAGGTCCAAGACCGCTATATGGCTATTTAATCTTGAGGCCTTGTCATGTTGAGGGACCCTGTGCCAAACCTCAATTCTTAATAGATGTAATATTTTTGGTTGATATTGTATTTACATTATGCATATTCTTAAACAAATGTGTGAAGTTATCACAAACTAACATAAGAAAATTATGGACAAGGTAATGTTCCAGCATAAGAAATCTGGTTGCCTTTTTGCCCCACGAAGGCCACATAGTAAATTCATGCTTGGATGAACATGAAATTCTCCCCATTACAACTGAATCATCAGTACAAACAATTTGCTAATATACTCATAACATTGTGTTTCTTCTTCACAGGAGAAGCCACATGTTTACAACTGTGTAGCTCATTTGGGAGATACTGTAAGTCAATTACAATTACCAATGAGCACTAAAAAAACATGCAGTCACCATGTTTAAAATATATTACATGTACTGGAACCATACTATTACCAATATGTACCAATCTGTTAAACTGTCGTTATTATTGTTTTGTATGTGTCCTCTTTCACTGTATATTTTTTTTCTTTGTATATGTGTGTGGTGAAAAGCACTTTGGATCAACCCTGTTGTGTGTAAAGTGCTATATAAATAAAGTTGATTTGATTTGAATATGGCACCAGTGAGGACAAAGCATTTGGAAGAACTCTAATGTTGCATTTGAAATATTCTAGAAATCTAATGTTGCATTCAGAGTATTCAAGGAACTCTAATGTTGCATTTGAAGTATTGTAGAACTCTCTTGCATTCTGAATATTTTACAACTCCAATGTTGCATTCAAAGTATTCTAGAACTGTAGTGTTGCATTCAGAATGTTCTAGAACTCTGATGTTGCATTTAAAGTATTTTAGAACTCTAATGTTGCATTTGAAGCATTCTAGAACTCTAATGTTGCATTTGAAGTATTCTAGAACTCTAGTGTTGCATTTAAAGTATTCTAGAAGTCTAATGTTGCATTTGAAGTATTCTAGAACTCTAGTGTTGCATTTAAAGTATTATAGAAGTCTAATGTTGCATTTGAAGTATTCTAGAACTCTGTTGCATTCTGAATATTTTACAACTCCAATGTTGCATTCAAAGTATTCTAGAACTCTAATGTTGCATTTGAAGTATTCTAGAACTCTAATGTTGCATTTGAAGTATTCTAGAACTCTAGTGTTGCATTGAGAGTATTCCAAAACTCTAATGTTGCATTCAGAGTATTTATAAGAGCTTTGGGTCTTGTGACGCTGGCTGAAATCTTCTCCTTGTGAGGCCGCGGCAACACTTAATGAGGCTCAGGGGAGAAGAGATCACTTCAAATGATATTTTGTTAAGTTAATATTAAAGTATATTGAGTTACAATTTAATTGCATTAACAATGGATTATCTACTCTCAGATGATATTTCCTCTATTTTGCCACTACTGTGCGCTGGCACTGGAGAGCAAAATAAAAGGAAAATTATATTATTGCCCTTTTATTTATTTTGTCATTGCAGATTTTTTTCATCAGAGCCCATATTTCAAATTCATGTATACCAGAGGACCGAAAGCATAGGATAGGTCTGGTCAATAACTTTGAAGCTATTAAATGCAATTATATGCACTCCTGTTCACTTTAAGGTTGGATTGAAAGCAAGCAGAATCACAATCAAGCAATCTAGTCTCATTTAGGACTTCTCTCAGCCCACGACACGAGTTTTTACGAGGGGCACTTGAAAGCACCACGTCTTTGAGTGTCGACCGTGTCGACAGCAGCGCTGTTTCACTGACCTGCTCGCATCCATGATGACACTCAACAGACCAGCGACCAGAGGCCTGTTTTTACTGTCCACATGTGCACTGAGCATTAACTGAGACACGGGACCTATCCTGGCCTCCGATATGCTTAAAAAGTCATGGAATTAGCTTGATTATCAGAGCTTATGTCATGCAACCTACAGGACCTACAGGCTTTCTGCGCCATCTGTCGTGTAGTGTGGGAAACGGGTGACCTGTGACTATTATAATTATCAGGCTCATAAAATACTGCTGTGGAAGACCATTCATGCCCATAAAAGAGGGGAAAATAGCTAGGAATTATGTATGTATATTAAATAATAATAATAAATAATAATAATAATAATAATTTTAAAAATAAATAAATAAAAAGGTCTCAGTGAGTCAAAAGTAGCCTGTCTTTTGTTACTTTCTTTTATAGTGGGAAAAGCATTAGTAATACTAACAATGGCTTATTTCCATGTAGATGTACACCTCCATTATCCTAATGTTGTATATGCTGGATCACTGGTATGACTTTTACTGGAACACTTACATGGGGAAGAGCCATCATAATTAATGTTAAGTTACACCTGTGCTTTTCATAGTCTGAGGAGACAAAATGTCTGCTGTGAAAAAGCTCTTTGTCTCATCATTTTGACTTATTAAGTTAAAACTTTGCGATACTAACATGCAGCGCTGACTGTCTTTGCAGAGGGTTTAAGTGCAACTTTTAAATGTCCTGCACACCCACAGGTGTTTTAAGATCTGACTCATTAGTTTTAAAGCATTTATGGCCTGGCTCCAGATTATATCTTTCTACTTGCACGCTCAACCTGAACACAATCTGATGTCCTCAGGCAGGGACCTGCTTGGATGTTATCATAACTATGTTTAAGAGTAAAGGGGCCAGAGCGTATTCCTGTAAGGCATCACAACGGGGAAATGACCTGCCAGAGCAACTACGACTTGCAAAATAAGTGTCTTCTTCGTGTGCATTGTATGTATATTAGTATTTTATTAGTCATTTTCATTTTGTTCTTGCTATTTGATTGCTCGTAATGTTTTTATTGTGTTATGAAAGCACTTTGTGATGGCTGATTTTGATAAGTGCTATATAAATGCATTTAATGATTATAATACTTGTATTAATATGTCAGGAGAGTCAGCGAGCTGTCACAATGTCTAACCCTAACTATGCACACACAGAAGAGGTCTAAGGCAAAATAAGTGCAAACACCTGTGTGGATGCACCACCGGTGTGTAGGACCTATTAGATGATGTGAGGGGGACAAGCTTTAAAGTCAACATTTGAGAGTCCTTGCCAGTTTTTCTTTTTTTTAAATTTAAAGTCCAAATTCATTCATGGTAGGAATGGTCTTCCATGTTTTCAGGTTACAGCATAAAAAAACTGGACAGGACACAGAGGATCTGGGTTAAAAAGAAAGAAAGAAAAAAGAAAAGAAAATCAGTCGGCTGAACTCAACATAACCCAAAGAAACAGAACGAAGCTGTGTAGGTTATTGCAGTTTTGAACCGAATTGAGGCTGAAATTACAGACTGGCATTGATTTTAAATGGAAAATGAAGGTCGTTCTTGCCGTTAAAGCTGGCTGCAGCTCTTGCCAGCTAAGGAAGACCCAATGAAAATGACAGATGGCTATTAATTATACTGGACATTATGGCCAGTCAGTATCTAATTAGACTCATTGAGCAGGAGGAATCACAGCAATAGATATCGTGCACAGGTCATTTTTTATCATACAGTCGATAGCTTTCTCTAAATGTATTCACATAGACTTTTATATGCTTTTCTTGGATTGTTATGACTGCAGGCTGCAATTTCTTGACAAATGCAGAAGGTTAAAAGACAAACAATGATCATTCTTGACTGTAAAACTGTAAAGCAGCCCCAATAATGTAGACCAGGCTGCTGCTCACATGCACATTTTTGAAACCCAGAAATAAGGTTGGCCCACTCCCTGTTCATGTCTGGACAGGCAAAACACACACTTGTAACGCTGCACTGTCACACATAACGCTGTCCTAATATGCTGCAATACGCCAAAAATAATATGTATAATGTACATCCATATTCATGAAGCCAGCTCTGAATTTCTTGTCTTTTCTGCTGCAACCAGGTGGCCAAAGTGTATTAATTACGCATCTTTGAAATGTTTGCAGGAGGTCACCAGAACAATGAAATGTAGTTTACTCCGTTTCATTTATTAGAAGCTGGCACTGGTAGAAGAAGGTGCCTGATTTTACATGAAGTGTCCCACAGATGTACAAAATACAGGCCTCTAAAAGTTCAAAATGTTCTTCATGCAGTACCACTGGTTGACCACCAGATGGCACTCTGTTATAACAAAACATAACCAGACATTTTCTCTTTGATGCAGTACCTGCAGCTATGAATGTCATTCTGTCTCGTGATTTGTTACCTGTTCATTGAAGCCGGAATCAGGTATGATTAACTTGTCAGATATGCTTCCACGTCGGGCACACACTCATTTGCTTTAATGCTCGCTTTCCAAGGCATGCACGGGTGACGGCACTTTTGGAGTAATCTTGTGCAAAGTAGGCTGCAATCCACAACCACCCTCAAGTGATGTTTGATGTTTCCTTGCTCTGCAGCAAGATAAACAAGCCTAAAAGCTTCAATTAGCTCTTAAAAGGCCGATGAGAAAGCTAAAGTATATTACGCACCCAGGATGATTCATAACATCCTGCATTAACTTTGTCAGTTATAATCCATCACGAGGTAATAGTCTTAAATAAATCTCATAGTAATTGAGATGAATCCCTCATTTCAATGACAAGTCTGGTTTTTAAGACCCAATTATCACTTTGAGTTCCCTGGCCCAGCGGATGTGAGGGGTTCGGGCTCGGGGAGGAGAAGAGGGGGCAGCAAAGTTGGCTGTTTCAGCAGAGAGGAGAGGATGGAGAGATGGACTCGGTCCAAAGAGGGATGGATATCTTCCTGGGCTGTACTGCATCAGAGGGCAGGTAGATTTATGACAAACGCACACAATCTTAATTTGTGCTCAGCCCGATAATGCATCTCAAGGCCAGAATAGTTCTGCTCAGTGTTTCTTAACTGGATGTTTCTTTAATTATATGTCAGAGGCCATAAAACTCAGGAGGAGATTTTCCCACAAAGCACTGTTTTATGTCTTGGTCATTACTGTAAATTACAAGCAACAAGAGAAGAGACTTATGGAAGGAAAAAATGCAAAAAGAAAAGTGGGTTTATTAATTTCCATACACTCTTTTTTCTCACCCTGTTGGTACACTGGTCATTTGTAAGCCTTATCAATGCGACACGGTTGTTGCTCCCTAAGAGCAAACTTCAGGGCGCTGACCAGGGAAGTGATTGTTCACCTTATAGCGAGCATGTGTGAAAACATGAGGCCTCCATTCATCACACAAAGGAAAGAAAAACAAACCTGTACAAATACTGAATAAATGAATCATACAAGAGTAGTTGTAAACATATACATATTCACAAATCCATAATCATATAATATTTTCCCCCCAAATTTAGTCCAGCAATATGAGCCATTTCCACACTTCAGATGGCGTGTGCACACTTAACGGTATGGTTATCGGACATGACGGTTATTACTCGTAATGGGAGAAATCGCAAAAACGATGCGTTTCGATGACCTCTACATGACAATACATGATGGCTATACACAAAAGCTCCTCCACCGCCGCAGCCCTTGGCACACCACGAGGTGGCTTTAGAGTCCCTCTGTCGTTATATTGCCTTTTTTTTATATGATGCCACTTAATCTTTGGTGAAAAATAACTGCCCGTTCATGTTCGATTACACAAGAGAGCAGCTGCTGCTCTTGTTTTTTTGTTTCAGCGTATGATATTTCCTGCTAGATTCAACCGTATCGCTCTTCTTCTAAAGTGTTCTGACAAGTGATTAAACATTTAAATTACTTAAAAGGATAAAAAAAAAAAGGCTTCCTACCCCCGCTTCATCCTTGCACCCCCTTTTCTTCAGTCTGCGGGTGATCGTTTCCTCACCCTCGGCTTGGCACGCACACACTCATACACACACACAAACACAGTAAATCAGGCAGGTCAGTGCATCATTTGTTTTTTTCCCCTACTGTCTTTTTTTTTTTTTTTGACTCTGTCTGAAGTCTTTTTCTCCCAAGCCATTTCTGTGGGGCCGAGTCCACGGACACAGGGACAGAGAAGCCTTCGCCCCTCCTCAGCTCAGCTCGAACCCGGCGGAGGACTCGATGGCGTACAACAGCTTGTTCCTCATCAGGTGCTGGTCGCAGAACTCCGGCAGCTTGAGCAGGTTCATGCAGGTGCTGGCGGTGGGCAGGCGTTCCAGGTCGTTGCCGCCGTTGTGGATGCAGAAGGCCGGGTAAAGCTCCTGTGTGCATACGTGAGCTGTTAATAAGCGCCTGACAAATTGGCTGCGGTCACGGAGAAATTGGGAACGTTGCGAGGCGTTTAAAGACATCCAAATAATGACACGTGAATCAACTCGTGTCCGTGATGATCGCAATGTCCAAAGCAATCCCGATTAAGCAATAAATGTCAAATTCCACAAGGGGATAAATGTTAAAAGAGAGACATTAGGCGTTAAGCTAATACAGTGGAAGTATAAATTTAGGAAATCAGGTTAGTGCTTGAAAGGTACTGAGTGGGAAACTGGCCCACAGTTTGACCCTTGGATGAGACTCTGAAGGAATGGTCATTTCATGTTGTCTATCTGGCATTTTTTAAATCAAGCCTCGTTGTGATGAGGCCACCTCATCTGCAGACTGTGACACCGACCGTTTCCATCACAAGGCGGGCCCACGAATATGCTCCTCCGCCCTGATTTCATCCCGCTATTTAAAGTTGGCGTATGCGGTTCAGCGGCCATACTCGCCCGATTAAATGGCTCTTCGGGGGCTTAGCCGTAATGACCCCATTTTTCTGACAATTACCGTATTAAACTATCGTTGCTTATTGAGAAAGTGCCATTACCACGGCTATCATTTTGGAAAAAAAGAGAGTTTCCATCATCTTTTTTAAATGGCTTCTCCTGACAGAGCTATTTCTCCTCTAATGAATCCTGGGCCGTTTCACGACAGCTAATTAAGGCTTAGCTGGCTCAGGCTGAGGGCCGGGTCAGGGGCCGCTCCCCCCACGAATTACCGCCCTTTCCGGCCCAGAGAAGAGACGAGGAAGGAGTCGGGGGGGTGGGGGGGGGGGACATCCACACACTGGCCAAAGTCAAATTGATTAAATGAGGAGGGAAGGCAACTCTCAAACCCCAAGAGGAGGAACTGCAAAAGATTTTAAGGAGAGTTTTGTTCTTTCACTCTACTGCAGAACTGCAATTAGGTTTTCTTAACTAATGACAGTCATAAAGAGTACTAAAACCAATCATATGATGATTACAGCTTCTGGTTAGACGAAGTAAAACACATAAAAACTCCCTAATGGCCCCCAGCAACACTTTCTGCTTTTTCCCCCTATCTCAAACTACCTAAGTGTCCCATAAATCACGTCAGTGAGAAAGTGAAACAGCTTCCAATTAGGAAATCATTTCAGAAATAAGAGGAGCAATAATGATTCAGCACTGCTAAAACAATGTTTAGAAGTACAGGGGATATATTGTAGTTCCCTTGTATATTCATTTAAAAATGGCTGCTTTCTGCCATGTCACACAGAAGGCAAAAGTTCAAAAGTTCAACCTGCGACCGAGTTTTGAATGGTAATATTTGTCCAGCCAGGATCTCTCCGACCAAGCCCACACATGCAGGAGCTGCAGAAGGAGTTCTTCAACAGAGGAAGGTCATGAACTGTAAAACAGCAGTGGACGTGGAGATAAGACCTCACCACACTGGCTCGGCCTTATCGCCGCCTAATTTGAAAATGATCATTTTGAGGGCTGTTATCAGTCTCGGTATTTTCATTACAAGCCCATTAAGAGGGAACACGCCCTTCTGTTGTTGAGCTTGGAAAACCTGCCAATAATGGAGGATACAGGTAGTACACACAGTCTGCAGAGTAAAGTATAGGGAGAAGAAAAGATGGTAAACTCTCACCTTGAAGCCCAGCAGCGGAGGTCTGGAGCAGCTGGTGACAAACCTCAGCAGCTTGCGCTTTTCCTCGTCTGTGAAGCCTTCGACCACCTCCCAAAAGATCTGGATGACTGGGTGAGTGGCCGAGTACCCGCCTAAAGAAAATGATATTATTTAGCCTACACGCATACATACATTAGCCCCCATTTGCGACAAAAACAGTAGTTCCATTTGCCCAAAGATTAAATATAATATGAAAGAAAAAGAAAATGGCTGTATCTCAGAAACTACAAGGAGCCAATCAAGTATTTTGTATCTATGGACTCATAACAAGTTGAATATCAAAGATATGCACACATATAGTGTAAAAATGTCATATGGAAAACATTTAAGAAATAATAATAAACAAAAAATCCTGACTTTGACTATTGATAAAAATGTGATTTTCTTTCATGTGATCTAAAACTTTCAAAGTTGTACTGTTAGATAGTTGTACAAAGTATGTCCGTACCAAATTTCAAGACTTTAGACCAATCAGAACAAATGTTGTGGTATTTTTCCTTATCATGCTAAATATAGTCGTTGGGCACAACTGGGTTAAGTTGCATTATGGGAAGTGTAGGATTTAGCTTAGATCAGCTCTTACCTGAGTAGTTTGTGAAATTTTTCAGGTCATCGAGACAAATTGGCACATGAGCACCAGATATCAGCACCTATTGAAAGTAGAAAAAAAGTAGAAAAACATTCATTTCAAGTTTCCGTGAGTTATAAATATGTTGCAGGTTGATGGTCGCCGTGTGCAGTGTACCTGGATCTCCTGCTGGTCAAACATGCGCAGCCACTCCAGGTTGACCACATTGGCCAGACCCTGTCTGAAGGCCAGGCAGTGAGGCCGGATCTGCTTGTTCAATCTGTAGTCAGCCACCAAATGGATGTAGGCTATCCGGTTTGCTGTGGTCACAGGAATGTCTTTGCCTCCCAGCTTCAGCTCAACCACCTGCATCAAAACGGCACTATGAATTTCACTTTTCTCAGAGTTTTAGTTCCAGTATTTAAATATGACATATTCTGATGAGTAATATAGCCATCCTGTATACTTCATTATGCATATTATGCATATCATTAAATCTGCTTTGGGTGCCAGATGACCAAACAAAGAAAGTGCTTTAATTGTGCCAGGTGGACTTAATTCAATCACAGAAAGGTAATTAAAATGTTTTTCCAACAGCACTCTGATTAAAGGCATGGCTCAATGTGAGTGTGTGTGCTTAAGTGCATTTCAGTGTTTCTAAATATAGCACATCCAATGAACATCTGGCCCAATACAATTTGGCCTCAAGTTCTCTTTTCATTAGCTATAGAGCAGTTAGCACTTGATAGGATGTGCTCATCTCTCTTCATAAAGCTGGGTCTATGACGACATCATAGCAGCTACAGGGGGATAAAATATCATGGTCATCTTTTTCCAATGCAGTTTTCCCGCATTATATGTGATCTCTTACTTCTACAACTGTGAGTAAGTAAGTTTAGGAACAAATTAAGTTTTCATGTCTCATTTCTTCTATTTTGGCCACCTACAAATCCAAATCCCAATACAAAAGGTGGAAATCTGACATCAACATGTTTGATTTTATGAATTTTCAAAGCAGCATGAAGCAGCTTACAGGGGTAAAAAAAAAAGGCTAAATAGTTGCTGCCTGAATTGCTGATTCATAAGCTGAAAGTATTGCAACATTATACAATACAATTTCAAACAAGGTGAAAAGGGGGGTATTCATACACTGGATTAAAACTCCAATTACATTGTAAAAACCTAAAAAGACGTATCATTCTGTGAAAGTATCTAACTAATGATGACTGTGGGAATTGCTGCTGTTAGGTGTAAAATGACTGTCACCAAATCTGACTAAGAGAAACTGATATTTGTTTAACAACAGTCAAAATCTACAATAGACGTGAATCAGCACCTCTCTGACGCAGTCTTGACAAAAACTGATTGATAAGCTTCACAAAGGTATTCAGCGCAGCGATATTGAATTAGATTGTATTATAAAGTAAGGTGTTCCTCTTATTTTGTCCATCCCCTGAATGCTGCGTACAGCATGTGGTCCACTGAATCATTTTCTGCTTTCTTTTTCTCCCCCACAGTGGATTCTGATTATGTGCTAATGTAAGAGAATTACTGTCCTTATCTTGCTTGCTTTGGCTATCTCACGAGGGCAAATGCAGGGCAGACTGCTCCCGGGTGTGTGCCTAATCTTTCACAAATTGTTTTCCCTATCGTGTTTGCGATGCCCTATTTGCGACCAGGAGGGCTACATTGTAACTCGACCATTTCAGGTGTTGTTTGAGAAGAGCTAATAAGACGCGTTAAGGCCCTGAGCAAACAGGGGCTCCGGGTAGAGTGCAGGTCTGGGCCCGGGTGACTCAGAGCGTCGGTGGCGGCTCGTCTCCGCAGCCTTGAGCTTTGGAGGGGACGTGCTTAAGAGCAGCTAGTTGCTTCTGTCAGGCGTGTTCTGAGATAATTTCTGGGGGGAAAGGCAGGTGGAATGGTCAACAGAGCGGCTGTGTTCCCTGCGCTGCGGCAGAGCTGAGGGCGACAGTGGAGACGTGCTTTATCTCTCTCAGAGCTGAAAAGTGGTACATCATGAGGGAAATGAATTATTAACGCAACAAAGAGGAACCAAACAGGAGGAAGGAAAAGACTGCTGAATGAGAGGTGCCGAGCAGGGTAGAAATAGAGATGGAAAAAAAAAAAAAAGAACACGTGAATCATTTATCCGACTCCATCCACCCAACCCCAGTCACCTGAGCCTCGCCCAGGTCGTTGTTGACCACGGTGAAGTTGAGGCCCAGCTCCTCCACGTCACCCTCGTAGCTCTTGAGGAAGAGGAGGTTGCGGTACATCTCCGGGTCCAACGACGCCAGGTGGTGGATGTCCACCTCCGCACTGGTTCCCAACAGTTTGGACAGGAAGAAACTGGCAAAGGGCAACTCCACCAGCATGTTCTCGTACAGCGCCTGTGGAGAAACATGTGGCTGGTAAAGTCGAGATGAAATGAAAACCCTTTTAGAGCACATCCTCAGTCATGTTGTGCATATATTTAAATATAGGCCAAATAATATGGCTGGCCTCGATTGAAGAAATCCTTAGTCGACTAACACTCATACGATTTTGTCGACTAATCGATTAGTTGATTTAATCTGTATAACTGAGTTTCTCCACAAAGAATCATGCAAAAGCACCAC
>JAOVVB010255426.1:0-19757 GCA_028570985.1 Heterobranchus longifilis
GTCAATTAATTGTGTTAATTGCGCCTTTACGTTGACTTTATGTGTAATTCACTCGTACAAATTGTTTAGATATAATAATAGATATAATAATAAGTAATACTAATAAAACTATACAACCTCTACAGCTAAATAACAACAGTGACATCAAGTGGTGAAACTGTCAACTACAACAAGTTACTCTGTTGTTTTTGGGCAGATTAAATTATAACACTGGCAAGCTGCTACCCTGTAAATTAGTAGTTGTTAATTAGAGTCATCTAACCCTATTTGATTGCCAATGTGGCACAGATGATATTTATGTGTATTATGTGTTATTTTGTATGTATGCACTTTATTTTGCATGTTTACAAATGCAAAACAGCGGGTATAATTCACTCCTCCTCATCCTCCACCTTTCAGAACAATATGCACCATGACAACCTGTTTTATGGAGGACTTTACATCTACTAAGGGCTAGCTGTAAGATTTAAGTTGTAACTTCTGCCTACGTTGGAACTATTTTAGCTGGTGTAAACCTTAAAAAGTTAGTAGAGTTTAAACTCCAACCTAAGTTAGAACTTACGTTCAAACTAGGCGACGTTTGAACTTACACATAGCTGGTGCAACCCAGTGGTGGCTTTTATTTGAGGAAATACGATATATACAGACAAAAGAAATGAGCAGGGATTAGCATTAACATTTTCATTAATTGAATCTCAGTCTAATCAGAAACCCCACTGAACCTCAGGTTATATGAATGTCGAGTCCAAACTGAATCCAATCTCTGCAGTGCAGTCTGTAGTATTAGGTCCTCAGTATTAGGACAGTGATGCAGCAGGGTTTTCACTGTTTTGGCTCAGCACACTGGATTTGAAGTGAAACAATGACTATGAGGTTGAAGTACTGACCTTCAGCTTTAAGGGAGTTCACGTCCAGTGACAGTTTACGACTACAACTTCTGCACCGTTCATCAGATGTGGATATAAACAAACACCCTGAAAAAAATAAAGCTAAAAGTCTGTACTTAAAGCAGCTACAGATAACTTTTCAACTTGTCGCATTTTTACTCCCCTAGTGTTTGAAAGTGGCATTATTGTTGGTGCTGCTGTCACAAAGCTCAGAGCCACAACAACACACAGGACACACGGCATTAGTTTCTAAAAATCATCACCACCACTTTGGAAATAAGAGAGAAGAAAGAAGCATGTCGACTAACACACATGTTAACAGTAAGAAACCGTGTTCTTTGTTTGGATTACCAAACGGACAATATATCAGAGATGTTTGTTTCTGCCGTTCTGTCTGTTAGCATGTAGCAAGCGTTAGCAACAAAGCTATCGACGAGGCTCGCGCTAGAAGCCAACAACAAACATACATGTTGGATTGTTTCATACAATGAAAAACCAACCGAGAGCTGTTGATAATAATAAACTTTTGCACATCTGTGACGCGACATGAAGGAGCAGCGGCTCTACTCCGAGGTCCCTCTGGATGTCTGAGCTCCTCACCCTATCTCTAAAGCTGAGCCCAGCCACCCGACGGAGGAACCTCATTTCGGCCACTTGTATCCGTGATCTCATTCTTTCGGTCACTACCCAAAGCTCATGACCATAGGTCCGGTATGTCTGCATCACTGCCGACGCCGCCCCGAACCGCCTGTCCATCTCACGCACCATTTCAGCGATCCTGTTTGTGATTTTCATGGACAGGATCTCAAGGCGCAGCTGGGAGGAGGAGTGTGTGTCCGGTTTGGGGACCTCAGAATCGCATCTCTGCTGTTTGCGGATGATGTGGTTCTGTTGGCTTCATCAGACTGCGACCTGCAGCACGCGCTGGGGTGGTTTGCAGCCGAGTGTGAAGTGGTCGGGATGAGAGTCAGCACCTCCAAGTCGGGTGGCCATGGTTCTCTGCCGGAAAATGGTGGCCTGCTCCCTCCGGGTTGGGAGAGAGTTGCTGCCCCAAGCGAAGGAGTTCAAGTATCTTGGGCTCTTGTTCACCAGTTTATCCAGATAACAAAGACTAAATTCCTCCATCTTGTTAAAAGATATAGTTACAAATGTATGGTTAAAAATGTAAAAAGAAAAAGGATAAAAAGTCAGTTTATGACTAGGCAAAGACTTTCTGGCAGACAACAACAACGCTGATGCAAAGGGGATATGACGCCAAATGTAATGCACCATTACTGTGATTAAAATTATGGATTTCTTTGGGTTTGAAACACAAACTGAAATATTTGGGATAATTTGGGACAACTCTAACATGGGTCTAGTTGTTTTTTGACATTTTAATGCAGAAAGGTTACACATCCTTTAAATTAAATTCAAATCCAGTGGAGTACACAACCAAGAAAAAACTGTCCCAATACTTCAGAACTGCACTCCACATATATTATGGATATAAACAAGAAAACCCTCAAGGCCTGTGGAAACTCGCATTATTGACCATTTCACACACATACACCATTTCATTATTGAACATTTTATAGAACTAAAATATGCTTTTTTCAATTCTGTTTCATTTTTATTGTTTGTTCTTGATAAATACAAAATAAGTAGACAGTATTTCCATTATCCTGGTGCTCTAGTTGCCATGTGTCCATGATGTGTAAAAGTGGAACTCGTACTCTACACTTGAAACATGAAACTACGGCTGCACGATTATGGCCAAAATGATAATCACAATTATTTTGATCAACACTGAGATCACGATTATTTATCATGATTCGACTATTCAGTGATTTTAGGGACAAAATAGTTTCATTGCACATTCACGTTAAAATGAACAGCGCATTGCTTTCACTTCCATGTTGTGTTATATTCCTGCTAATGTGCAAATCTTTGCACCAAAATAAGACCAGTCCTTATTCACAGTGACTCTCCTAGAAGCAAAATATAAATAAAATTGACCTGCCACCCTTGGTTACTGTTGCTAGGCCTGTCAAGCTTTCAGACCCCCAGAGAGAGAGAGAGAGATATTCCAAAGGAAATAACAGCACATTTCTGGAATAATGGTTCTGAAATATCAGAGAGAAGAAGAAAATACTACAATGTGCATGTGAGAGCTACATTCACCTTCACACATTAATGTGTCGGCGGAGTTTTGTGAATGAAGAGGACATTAAAAGCAATGCAAGCGTCAGACAATGTTCTTGCACAGCAGGGAAAGTCAATATACTGTTTTATTTTAAGCTAACGTTTAGTCATGATGACTCCCTGTCGCATCGGAAACTTTTAACCGTACGCCATTAGCAACATGTACTGAGGTTAGCACAACAAGCTAGCGAGCTAGCGTGCGAGTCAGTCTCACTGGAGAGAAAAACGGCGGAGATGGAAGACTCACCCGTAGGATCCTGTTCAGCTACAACACTACCGGAGAGAGTTGAGTATAATATGAGGACGTGTGTCAGCATTGCTCCAGCGCTGTAGAGTAACGTTATGTGAATAGAAACGCATCCAACATGCTAGACTTGCAGGTTCATATGCACACCGCTTTGGCATTTTCCCTGCAAATCCAGCCTTAATGTGACCACCTAGCTCTAGATAAAACCCTGAAAGCTTGACAGGCGTTCCGTGCCTAGTTACGGTTGCTAACGTAGGATTGGACAGTGGCCGTTCTTGGGAGGGGCTTAGCGAAGGGTCAACTGGGTATCGAGAATCGTGGAATTTCACTAGTATTGGTATCAACTACTACATTTCTGGTATTGTGACATCCCTAGTAATCCGTAGGAGCTATATGGATTGTTTATTACTCTTTCCACAAGTTAAGAGCATATGAGAAGTCACCTTGATGGTGCTGAGGTCCATGGGACACTTAATGATGTCATGATAGTCATGAAGTCCCAGTGCAGCTGCGTCCACAGGTGTGTAGAAAGGCCAGGCGTACGCAGCGTGTTTCTTTGACAACATGTCCTTCAGCAGCCCGCTGCAGTACCTCAGCTGAGGGCTTAGTTTGCCCTTCCTCGAGGGCAGAGCCTGGACAGAATCAGGCAAGTCCTTCTTGGGGGGTTTAATGGGCCGTCCGCTGCCCACTCTGCGTCCACTGCCTGCCATCATTGGCTGGAGCAGGACGGGACCACCGGGGCTCCTGACCAGACCCATCCCAGGTTGGGTCTCCAGGCCCATGCCCCCCATGGAGGAGATGGTGTGCATGGAGGTGTCGTGGACCTGGCCCCCGTGGCCTCCTTTCCCCAAGCCCACCATGTGCGTTGCTCCCGACATGCCCACAGTCAAGCCCATGGTGGAGGGGGTGGTGGTGTCCGCCTTACGCTTTACACCCTTTTTCTAGAAATAAAAGAGGTTGGGCGTCACTAGGGCTGTCCTCGATTAAAGAAATTCTCAGTCGACACTCATACGATCTTGTCGACTAATTGATTAGTTGATTTAATCGACAGATCTGCAAAACTGAGTTTCTCCACAAAGAATCAGGCAAAAGCACCACTTTAAATCTTTTGTTTACCAGAGATATGCTCATAAGTTTCTGTAAATTAGTCATTCAGCATGAAAAAAGCATAAAAAAATGACTAATGGTCTAAAGAAATCTTAGTCGACTAAAATCAAAATGACTGATTAGTCGACTAGTCGATTACTCGAAACAATACAACTTTAAACATTACAAGATTACTTTTTCCTCATAAAATTTGGACTTTTTCTTTAACATTCAGACTTTTTTGTTGAAACCTTTTGTTTGCCTTTTTTTCCCTCAAACATTACAATTTTTTTCTCAAAACATGACTTTTTCCCAAAACATCACAACTTTTTTTTAAGAAACAAATATTATTATTGCATCATTGGACACTGTCGTAAACTGCAGTCAGTTTTTGAATATATTCACAATTATCCCGATAACGGAAATTCACCACAATCAAATTATTGTAACCGTTTTTTTTAATCGTGATCCACGATAAAATGCATTATTGTCCCATCCCTACTTCTGATTCAATATATTACTGGATTTCAGGGACAGAAAAACTGCGGTTTGTGAACCTGTGATCATCTGAGGGAAGAACGACATCCTTGTGATCATTGAGAGCTTCAGATCCGAACTTGAGCCCCAGTATCAGCTTTAATGATCTCTAGAGTCATTACGTGTAAATATATACCATTACATATCAACTATGACATTCTGGGGAGCCTTTATCGGTTTCCTCAGAGGCCAGGAGGTCCATATAGATGTCACTTTATCTTTGCTGGTATCAGAGCATACCTTGCATTCACCAGAGGCCCATCAGGCCACCCATGAAGTTCACATTAATGGAACTTTGTGGTCCGTCAGTGCGCAAGAAGTTGTATCGCATGAATGATGTTTGTTATTTATCAGTGCATAAGGTGAAATGGGAATGCTCAGTCATCACCCTCTTGTTATTGTCAATCCATGATAAGCCTGATGGTTGCATCTGTGAGCAGAAACCAGGTTCAGTGTTAAAAAATTTCAAAAACAAAAAGTACGTTCTGTTAGTTCTCCACTGCTGAGGTGAGGTTGTTTTTAAATGACAAGGCTCTTAACATGTCTGCGGTGATGGAATAGATTATGACAGCGGACAAAGGATGAAAACAGCCAACATATTTCATCATCCGGTGCAGATAAACATTACGCCACACTGAAAAGGATGAGGGGAGAAAAAAGGAGAGATGTACTTCAACAGAAAAGGATTATGCAAGAAAAGCTGAAATTGCAAGCATGCACAAAACATCCTGAGTGACAAATGACAAATGATAGGGATTTTATGTATTTACAATGTTGTTAAAACTCCTTAATTCCACACATTGCTGGGTATGGTCTATCACACATGGTTTAGTGGGAGTACAGGTCTGTCACACACTAATGAAACAAGTCTGGTTCTTTCTGCCTCCGTGGAGACAAACATGAAAGTTGTTTTCCCAACTCGAGGGTGGTCAGACCAGCCTGACAAAATGGTCCCGTTTCTGAATATAAGAAATGTTTAATCTGGTGGTATGCATTGCTTAAGATGACATGATGATATGAAAGACCTTTAGTTGGCAATGGCATCACCATCATCTGCGAATGCAAGAGAAAAGGAGAAAGCCTCAAACTGATTGGTATCTTGTGGGAGTTACTGTGTTCTGTATATTCTGTCCTGACTTTCATCTCCCCCTGCTCACATTATCTGTCCTTGGTTTGGTTAGAAAATGAAATAAGGAAAGTAAAGCTGGGCCATATGGCCTGAAAATAAAATCTCGGATTTTTTCACACCACACTCGATTTACGATGCAAGCCACTTTACTTTGTGCGTTAGTGTCCAGACATCGTCTGGCTACGAGAGACTATGGTAATGTGACTTTCCAAAGCTAAGCATGAGCAATTAGCTGCTAACTAGCCAGCCGCTAAATGAGCATTATTTAACAATGTGATGTTTCATCCACACACTCGTCACAGTGCAGGAAAGCACGCTGCTATCGCAAGATGAGTGACAACTTTCTTCTTGGGCTGTCCTCAGATTCTCAGTTGACTAACAATCCTACGATACGAATTGATAGTTGATTTAATCGACATAACTGTAAAACTGAGTTTCTTCAAAAAGAATCATGCAAAAGCACAAGTTTAAATCTTTGTTTATCAGAGATGTGCTAAGAAGTTTCTTGGAAAAAGTCATTCAGCATGAAAAAAAGCATAAAAAATGACTACGACCAAAACGGCTGATTAGTTGACTAATCATCTAAGAGTGGGCAGCCCTACTTTGTTCGGCTCATTTTCTGTAACCAGTGAAGCATGAAAGCATGGCGGAATTAGCAAGCTAGCTAACTAGCCAGCTTCCCGCTAGCACCACCGGACCTCCGAGCCTCGTCAGCAGCAAACAGCTTCAGGGCAGGACAGGAGGCGCACACACGGGAGCTCAGGGTTTCTGTTCTGTCATTACCTATAAGTGAAAATTGATCATCACTTTAAGACATCGTCCTAAACCATAAATTCGAATTAATTGATGAAATCGATTTATCGCTCAGCTCTAAAGCAATGTAATTATTACGGACAATTAATTTGATTAGTTACTTTTCTTTTCTCTGCTGGAGGGAAATGTACAGTTCCTTGACCTTCTGAAACGGCACACTGGGGAATAAGCAGGAGGGATTTGCCGCCCCCTCATCCACCAGATGGTGTAGCCATTGGAGTGCATGGAGGCATTAATAGCAACAAGGTGGGGTCTAACGTGCGACCGAGGCGGGAAACGGTTGGGATACAATACTCCTGAAGTCACATACTCACTCCACGTGACACGGGTCAGATTGACTCCCATCACCACTGAAATCAACATAATGCCCCAAACAATTTCCTCTGAATAGATCTCATTGTTTACTGTGGTGCAAAAACTTTAAATAGCAGAGTGCTTGAACTTCCTCTGCATTATGCTTTGTGATTGCATCCGACTTCAGAACATGTCCATGGATATGTCCCAATAGGCTTTTCTCCAGTGTGGACGACAGAGCAATCACAAGACTCCTCGATTTCCTTCTGAATTCCACTCATTCCAGATGCAGTCCGAGATACAAAATATGCACTTTGTTCCTGCAACATGAGATAAAAGGTTCAGCACTTGAACTTCTGGGTCACTGCTCTGAATCTCATCTCCTAACCTCACCATTGCCCTCTAGTGAACGCTACATGAGAAGTTTCATCAATTTGTAACTAAGGTGCTTGCCATTTGTAGCTCCATAAGAAACATTTTCTCAGCACAGTTTGGTTGCAGCATCCAGGTCTAATAAACTTCTGTCATTTATACAGGAAGACACATTACTTTCAGTACATATACTGCTGTCTATCACTGTCAGAAACTTGTAATTTTATGTCAAATATAAACTATATTAATCAGGAAACAAGCAAAACACAGAGCCCCAAATGAAAATATGCACACTTCAGGTGCTTAAACTGCCTTCGTTAATAATAATGATTCCAACATTTCAAAGATCACATGCATTTCCCTTTTTTGTCTCTAAGCATGATTAAATAATGACAAGATCATCATGGGTGTGCCTGCAACAGTGCAATCAGTAAAATATTTTTAACAACATTCAGTAGCAGCAAGTGGAAACTGAAATAGCAAATATACAATATCTTTAATATGCAATATCTTCAACCATGTTTTTAAGCAAACTATATTTGGGTTTCATTTACAAGTTTTAAAGTGTGACGATGTAACTTTTGAAAGAAAAAAAAAAAGCATATACTTCTTACAAATGGAAAGTTGAATAGAGTGCTGCAGGGACATCGTCCTTATTCCCTCGACTAAAAGACAATGGGATTCTTGATTTTGGATTATTTCAGAAAATAAGCTCTGTGGCAAACAAAAGTTTATGAAACTTACATGTTTTGTTCAGCAAGATAATCTTCACAAATTAATTTTATGATTTCTGAAGCGTAAATGCAACCGGTTGACTTTGAGATGAGAGAACCTGAAGTGCAAAAATGCTAACTCATTTCCAGTTTTTAGGACTTATTCCTGCATAAGCACTAAAACATACACTCAGCTCAGCTCAGTGCTGCTGCAGCCTTATTTGACCTGGTAAGAGTAGTATGTTAGCTAATGTTAGCAGCAGTATCCTGTTGTTGTCATCTGTGGCCACAGTGGCCGCTGTTCAGCAAAACTTATACAGCTGCACAGTAAGCTGTTGACTTTGACAGTACTTACACCTGAAGCCTCTATAAACTCAAACAAAAGACAAACAAGACAAAACCCAATGAGAGTGCTGCTGCTGGAAGGCTAAATTATGAGTGAATGCAATGATGAGTTGTATGTGGCAATACATCAACCACAAACGTCACTGCAGGGTGTTAGTGACGCCATGAATGGTTTGTCCAACAAATAATGCCAACTCATTATCTGTTGTGAAATTTCTGTACGCAGTGCTGTCATGACTCCACTGCTAACAGCATGCACTGAAGCCCTTGTCTGAGCACTTCCTCTCCTATAATGCCCTTTGAATCACTTCTTCTATTGACACCACAGACTGTATAAACAGATGGACGGAGCTTCCGGGCCTGAAACCTGCATTCTTTCTAATGACCAGCAGGAGGCGACTCCACTGGCTCCAAAAAGATGTCCAGTCAATGAGAAAACTAAAGGGAAAAACGTATGTTTGCAGATTTTTACCTGGCTCCGTGTCACTACAGCAAAAAGCAACAGTGCCCAGAGGTCCACATTGATCCAGCCAGCAAAACTCAGCCAGATGACTCGCATCAACTGGTTGAAAATCTGCAACTTTCCCCCTTCTTTAGCGGTTAGCTCATGGGTTTAGCTTAGCAGCGGCATTGAAACCATAGATGAGACCGGACGAGACGTCATTAGTGTGACCATGTCATCGTCCCCAGCGCTGCCTTCTTGTCCAAATAAGGTCGACTTCTGGCTCCAAAAAGTCACCATGGTAACCGATGGCGATGGCCAAATCCCAAACTCGTGGCTTCAAAACGGGAGTCCACACTGTCCATTATTTTTAAGTCTATGGGTGACATGATTGTTGGGAATATTTATCTAAGGTTGTAACGTTTCTAATATGTTTTACTGGCAAGTGTGTCTGTAAAAATATGCACTATATGTCTCTATCCCACCCTGACATTTTGACTTATGCAGTTTGAATACAACTTCTGTTATGTTTTAAGCATGCAAATTTAATTTACACCACATTGTTCTATAAAAGCAGGGTAAAATTGATTATCTGATCACCCATCTCTGCACGGTTTATTCCAAGTTGAGCCAGGATCGTTTTGTATCGGTGCACTGTGAAATTGATTTCACCTGACTTCAGTCTCTCATAGATTGTAAGTAAGTGGGCTTTCAAGTCGCTGAGAGTTGTAATGAGTCAGAAGTCTGCTTGAAAGCTGGAAACAGAGGACCATGAAACACACAACAGAAGCGAGATCAATGATGGAGACAAAATGCCTGCCCCCCTGCTGATATGGCGATTGCTTAAAAGCATTCTTTTTTAGATGCATAGTCTAGCAGCTCACTAACTATTCACTCGCTTCCAACTCTGTGGAAAATGTCTGAGTGAAAAGTGTGCTGCATTTAAATCTCTCTGTAAAAGTGATGCTTCTTCGAAAGTGTCCTTGTTTAAAAGGGGAAACTTGTATTTACAATATAAGTGTAGTTTTGTAGATGTTGCATAATGTTCTTCATTAGTACACTTAACAACACTGCAGTCTTTTGCTAAATTAGCATTTTCTGATGCAAACAGCTCAATTATTTGGGATATAATCCTCAATCTCAGGAGTTTGAGATGTTATTTACCTTATTATTTGACTGTAATTTATCCCCCCATAAGGACTAGAAACATTGCTGAATTCTAAAGAGTGATACAATATTAATAGTACATTACAAATGTACATTGTGCATATAGAACATCACAAAAGCAGCAAATATATACCAAGAAAAATACAGCTGTATCCAAAATCACCAGCAACACCGTCTAAATGAATAAAGTCATACTTAAATACAATATACAAAGACAAGAGGGATTCAAATATCAGATTATGTCACTGTAAAGTAAAGTAGTCTGGTGATGTATGAATTAAATGACTGAGAGAGACCTGTGTCCAGCAGAGGGCAATAATGGATCAATATTCTCCTTTTAATAGTCTTCTCTACATTCAAAATGTTGCCCATACCCTTTGCATGATCTTGACATGTTTGCACATGTTCTGTTGCATGTTGATTTAAGCAGTCATGCTATCTGTACATTGTTTGCCATCTCTGTGTCTCTATTATCTACTTTATAATTCTATTTTCGGTTTCCTCCTGCAAGCATTCTGTCTGCTTCTGTCAATCCCCCCCCTCAATTCCCTATCTCTACCTTCAGCATGAATAAAATTCAGTTTTTAATTGACTTTCCTGTTTGAAATAGAGGTTAGATTAACTTTGTTTCCTCCCTTGTTGGGGATGTAGAACTCGGAGACTGGGGTTTTTAAGAACTTGATGTGTGAGAACGGCTCTTCATAAACGCACAGGTACAACTATTAATCCAAATCCCATCAAGAATTCATTTGAAGTTTAGGTGAAGGATTTATTTATGGCTTAAGTGTGTGTGTGTGTGTGCATGCGAGTGTGCATGTGCATGTGCGTGTGTATATCTGTGACCATCATATCATATCAAATTAAAGCACGGTCTCCTGCCCTGCAGACAAATAGAACAGTCCTGCGTTATCGTATCCTCCACACCTGTACCACTGACGTCACGCAGCACCTACAGTACATAACCCCACCATGACCCTCCAGAAGTGTGAGAGCAAAAAAAAAAAAAATTCCAGTCTCAAGATCTGTGAAGAGCTTATGAATATCCAGAGGCAGGAAGTAACAGATAAACAGCTTGCCTCGACACTTGCTCATCAGAATGCTATTCAATCTGGCTATCAAAAACTGAAATGATGCAAAGCATTTCACACGATTGTGATGCTTCCGCTCTTAATGTGGGCCTAAAATATTTGGAATGAAAATCATGTTTATTCCACAGGCGGTCTGAGCTCACAGTGTTATTGCGACATGCTGAGTGAACTCCCACTAGCTCACAGCAACACAGTGTGTGCTCAAAACTACAAAGGATATTATATTAATATTGTGTAAAAATGTGTAACCTGTCAGGGTATTGACAGGTTATATGATACCTATCACAATGCAGAGGCCACGATTCACTACATATCGCAATAGCCTACATGTAGATTTTCGTATAATGTCCATGCTCTACACAGAATTAATACAATGGCTGTTCTTTATTATTCTGTATAACAGTGACTACTAATCTTAAAACATTTAAAATTCAGGCCCACAGAGATTTTAAAAGTAAAATGTAAATGTTATAATAATACAGCATTTGCTGCTCTACAGTAGCATCTGTATATGACCCAGGAGACCGGCGTTCGTGCCCCGAGTTATTTTAACTGCGGCCTAACTGTTGATTTTGATTATGTACCATACGTATGTAAGTTAATAATTTACGTAACAAACGTCCTTATTTTAACCCAAACCACACAGTTTTTTTCCTAAACTTAACCACCTAGTTTTGTTGCCTAAACATACATTTTGTTTGAATTTACAAAGTTAAGTAGTGGAGCGTCAGAGGGGGTCCTGAACAGTCCTAACGTGTCCATAGTGCAAAAAGCTTAAAATGCACTACACGACACGCAAAACACAGAGAAAAGTGACATGCTATTTATACGCTGTTACATGAGATCAGGTCGGTCTGGAGTGTGGATTGTGGTATAATATCTTAAAAAAAACATTCAGCTCTCAAAAGATTAACTGCAGAGAGCTAACAAACTAATGAGGGTCGTCCTTAAATTTAGTCCAAGAATGCATATTAACCCAAACCATTTTAAAGAATTAAATTGGCTCCCTTAAAACTTATTGTGGTCTATAAAATTTTAAATGGTCTATGTCCGAATTATTTTACCGTATTGTCAGTTTGTTTGGGACATGAGGGCTATAGTGTTTCGAACCTGAAACAACCAAATCTAAAAAGTAAAGTAGGGAGAAGCTCATTTCTTTACACAGGTGAGGAGGAGTGGAATCAAATCCCAAACTACATTAAATCTGCCCATTCTCTGTATAGTTAAAAAACAACAAAAACAGCTGGAATAGTGGATGCTGAGGAGGCTAAGTCAGTGTGATACAGCTTTTCTGGTGTGGTCTCTGAATTCGTTTTTTAATTATTCACATGACTGTTTAATATTGAAGTTTTCTATATATTTTTTAAGTGTATTAGTGTAAGCATTTGATTTTAGTGGCCTATACAAACATGTAATCCCCTTTTTTCTTGCCTGATTTCTAGCCGAGACTTCAGAACTGTAATGGAAATAAGTCATGTAACTTTATTGCGATATCTTGATGAATTCTAGTACTGTATGCATATTTTGTGTACCGTGTTCTGTATCTTTGTTGATTTCCAGCAATCAAAGTGTCATAACTCCTGCATCACTATATGTGTTGTTGTCAATAAGACTTCCATAGCTTTGATTACGAGGTGTGTGCGCGATGTGATGCAGCGTCTGAGTTACGGTATCACAGATCTGAGACAACTCTTGCGTAAGACTGGAGGCAAACATCATGAAACACTTCTATTGTGATGACAAGATAATCTCCAGCACATGCTAATCCGACTTCCTCCCTCTTTTACTCTCTCAGTGTCTCCAGGTCTTAGCTAAACTTAAAAGTTCAATCCCACATTGAGCCTGCACTTTATTGCAGTTATACTCTGGTGTATTGCACTTCTAATCAGTTTGAAATATGTCTGACTCCATCAAAGTCCCCTGTCGCCTTCTGTCTGAGTGCCAACCATTTTCACGCCAATCTGCCTTTAGTGATGACTGGATAATCTGCATCATATGCTAATCCAATTTGTTGCCATACCTAAAGAATTGTACAGCACAGCCGAAGAGATTAGTTTCTTCCACGCTTGGCAGGCTACCGCAATTAGACACATGTGCATGCATACACACACATAAACACATCACCGTGCAGTCAAATATGAAAGTCCCAATTCCTCTGATGGGCAGAAGGGATGTCTGCAGGATGCGGAGGGGAAATATACAAACAGCAATTTCCTTGATGAAACTACAGGGGATCATTCACATTTATTTTGACGTCTGAGGATCCTGATTCACCATCCAGCAATTTGCCGTGATCACATTTAGAGACAAATCAGCTTTTTGCACAGACATCACAGTGTTTTTTAGTAGAGGTGGTTGGGTTCTTTACTGTCCCAGATGTGCAGTATGTGGTGTTTGTACAAAACTTCCTTGCACACAAAAAAGTAAAATCTAATGTAATCTGTCTACCTGGAAACATTTCTAAAATGCTGCTGTGGCAAACATTTTGTTAAGTTCTTATTTTTTCTGTCCCTGCTCGTGTTAGGATGTCTTACTGAATCCCACGTTGAATATGATCTATATGAGCTCCACAGCTCGATGAGTTGGCCTTGAGAAGAGAGAGTGTATTGAAAGATCGAGCAGAGTGACGAGCGGCTCACAAGCCATTTTCGATTGCAGAGGCAGATTCTTCAAAACCTGTGTGCCGTTCTGGAGCCTCAACTTAGATCAGAGATAAAACGATCTAATCCTACTCCACCTCACTTGCAAGTACTCGCTGCTGTCGGTTTCCTGTCTACTGGGATCTTTCAGAGAGAGACTGGTAATACAATAGGTCTGGCATATCCCAGTCCACTTAGTCGTGCGCTCCTCAAAGTTCTCCAGGGTATCGTCCAGGTAACGCCACAGTACATTCAGTTTCCATATAATATACAAGAGATTTTTTATTTATTTATTGCTGGACTGCTCAGTACTATTGGAGCAATTGACTGTGTGCATCCCCTTCTCAATAAATGTCCAAATAATATGTAATGCACAGAAAAGTGTTAATTTTGGCAGCTATTTTAGATTTAGTCTTAGTCTTTAGAAGAAAATGCTCATTAGTTTTAATCACATTTTAGTCATTTTTATCCTTAATAGTTTTAGTCTAGTTTTAGTTGATAACTCAAAACATTTTAGTCAACTTTTAGTCAAAATATTTTCTCTCTTTAAACTAATTTGACTATTAGACTGGAGATCTTGCAGGGTCATTATTTGCAAGACTACAACTAGATTCCTTTTGAAATTATTTCCCATCCTGCTCCTGGTGGAAAACATTATGCCACACTCCCTTTAAGAAGTATGATATATTATCAATTCCAATACGTGTCCGCAAAAAACACATAACTCTAGAAACACTAGATAAAAAACATGTCGACAGTATTCTCAAGTCATGTCAAATGTCAGTAGCCTGCTGATTGGTGGTTTGCACATAGCACTTAAATCTGCTGCCCTTATATGGATTTATTGGGGCGTTTGCTAATTGCAAATTGTCTGGTACGCGCATCCAATTTAAGATCAAACACAATTCATCAACTCAGGTGGGTAAGAACAGACTTGGCTGTTGGCTGGATTTTCTTATTTTCCTCTGATTGCTTTGTGCAAGAACATATAAAAGAGAAAAATAAAGACAACATTCATGCATGAGGCCTATTGTTTGTAATGCATTTAAAAGCTCTAAAAAGGCACTTCACAGACACGGAGGATGGATCCAGTGGTGTTAAACAGATGCACAAGAGGTTCTTCACTTACAACATCGAGGAAATGGCGTCAGAAAACACAAGTGGCATGCATGATTAATGGAAATGTCACACATTTAATAATCACAATGTTGGCTCACAATGAGGCAGAAAAGATAGTGTTATTGTTCAGTAAAACTACAGCTGTTTCAGAGAGGACCATGTCAGGACCTTGTTTCGGTAATTGGGCTTGTAAAAAACTTGAAAAAGGTAAAATATCCTACTGATATGCAGATGCAAAATTGTGCAGTGACAGAAAAGCTGACCGGAAGTTTATGGACACCCAGAGACCCGACGCACCACGCATAATGACCTATTGTCACCAACATACACAGATCCTTTAGTGTTAACAGTCAGAAATCATCACATATTAAATGATGAATACATATGGTATAGGTATTGTTGTCTAAAGTTGTGTTTATGAGCAACACCCTAATTTTTGTGAGATCTTCTTCTTCTGGACTAAAACACAAATAAAGATCCACCAATAAACAATTTGACTTGCTTGTTTATGCTACGTTTCACACGGAAAAGACAAAGATGCGCAGATGTTGGCAGCAGGGACAGTAAACTCTGCAGAGAGAGTTGAAGGTCCAGGGCTGAAAAATGAAGCCAACATGGAAGTGACAAAAACTGTAATTCCTCAAATGGCCATTTGAGGCGGGCTCCAAAAGCAAGTCAATCTCCATAGACTCCCATGAACTTTTCAGCAGAAAGAAACATGTTTACAGCCTGGTACAAAAATGGTTTTGGTTTCTATAGCTAATTTAGAAAATGTAAGCTTAAAATTATGCATAATTAAGGGGATGGCTGCTTTGAGTGACAGGTGGGTGTCATCACAGGTGCAGAGAATAGACTGTAGGCTTCATTCGGCCCTCCTCAGCTCAATGCTTCACCTCTTTGCCCATTTTTGGATTAGCCGGGAGTTAGGCGGCATCTAGTCTCACATAGCCAGACCTATCTGCACAGTGCTGGAGTATGGTCTGGCTCCAGTGTTTTTTCACATGTTCCTGCACGCAGGAAGTGATGCGTTATGCCAGCAATGTTTATCATGTAAGCCAGACTAGGTGGCGTCAGGCACTGCCAAGATGGCGACATCTGGAGACACACATTGACCATCATTTTGGCTCTTCAGGAAACTATGGGTGACGTCACAGAGACTACGTCCATATTTTATACA
The DNA here is from genome assembly GCA_028570985.1 of Heterobranchus longifilis. NCBI lineage: Eukaryota > Metazoa > Chordata > Actinopteri > Siluriformes > Clariidae > Heterobranchus > Heterobranchus longifilis. Next base: position 16,240 of record JAOVVB010255426.1, read on the forward strand.
GTCTATGGCACACTGCAGTATGTTTTGCTTACTGTTTTTCGGTCAGGTTTGTAATTATTATTTTATGCAGGAAAAAGCCTGATTTGGAAGTAAAAGAATAGAATCCTTAAAAAAACACACTGTAGGATTGTATCTCCCGAATGTCCTCTCAGTCTGCCTTAGTCCAAATTATAGCTCTAACAAGCCCAACAACTGTAAGACAAACACACAACACACACGCACGCACACGCAAAGACCACAAAGGGCGCTCATAAAGCTTCCATTAAGCTCCATTAGAACAGCTGATTGAATGGTCTTCAGTATTTACACCATGATCAAATAAAAATGTTAATTATCAAAATGGGCTGTAATGGTCTTTTGGCATTAAATGACAATCATGAAATACCAAAGAGGAGCACTGTACACAGTTTAACAGTTGTATCACTCTGGCTTATGAAGCAGTTCTTAGATTTGTTTTCTCAGCAGCTCCATTACTGAAAATAGTCCCTCACACTGAACAGGATTTTCTATTATAACTGCCTGTGACTCATATTTACACCTGAAAATAAGTAGTATTGATGAAATTAATGGAATTTCTCAACTAGGCCTATTCACCTGAACTCACAAGTGGCTTTGATAAAGTACTTTTACTAACACATAAGAGCTCATGAAACACAAATGAAATCAAAATATAGAGTTCAAATAAAAAGGAGCCTCGCAGGCTTTTCTGTTCAGCAGGTTGTTCCAAAGCCTATAAGGGGCCTTGATGGAGGAATCATCTTTATTATTAAACTAGAGACCATCTTGTGATGGGATCACACCAGCCGCAATGCCAAATGAGGCCAGGGGCAGTGTGTGTGTGTGTGTGTGTGTGTGTGTGTGTGTGTGTGGCCCCTTCTCCTTGCTCGGATGACAGCCATCTTCGTACTCGGCTTCATTTTGATCTCAACTACACACCTGTAGGGCTGTCCTCGACTAAAGAAATTCTTAGCTGACTAACATTCATACGATTTTGTCGACTAATCCATTAGGTGATTTAATCGACAGATCTGTAAAACTGAGTTTCTCCACAAAAAGTTATGCAAAAGCATGACTTTAAATCTTGTGTTTACCAGAGGTGTGCTCATACGTTTCTTGGAAATAAGTCATTCAGCGTGAAAAAAGCATAAAAAATGACTAATTGACTAAAGAAATCTTAGTCGACTAAGACCAAAACAATCGATTAGTTGACTAATCAACTAAGAGGAGGCAACCCTATATGGCAAAGTATTCAAAACTGCCTCTGTGGTAGCTCCCACTAGGGCTGTCAGAATTGGCCAAAAATGACGTTTGATTATTCCTTCTAAAAAAACACAAAGATTCCAATTCGAATATCTATTTTTGCGCATTATGTCCATAAGGACAAACCAATACAATGACAGACTACTTGTACAGCTGTATTTATTTCAACATAAAAATGCCTTTTAAAATATCTACATGCCTACACATCACAAAATAAAATATAACTATACTGTGGCAATCCTTAAGATTTCAGCGGTTTAATACTGCAGGTCCCAGAATACTGCAGTAAAATAAACTATTGTCATTTTACTAAAGAAGCCTGGCAATAACTGGCCTTTTTCTATCATTTTGTGAGCAACAATGACCTTATTTTATGCTGATCACAGCATAGGTCTGCAAAAGTGAAAGTTGCGTTAGTTAAGTTTGAGGTGTGCAGCCTGTCGACTGCAGATCTTCATCTAACAGCTCTCTGTTTCTGCTCCTTCTTGTTCCATTACTTCCTGTAATATTTCAAACTGCACTGATACTGATACCAGTAGGCCTAGCCTAGGCGATATAACACTACTCCAATACAGCCGCACCCGATACCAACATGATACACCGGGACCTGCAACAGTCCAAAGTTAAAGACACAGCATAACGTTAGCGTACCGGTAGTCTGCAGCTGCACTTTTCCAGACACTACGGCCAGATGTTGGAGAAACCCTTCTGTCATCAGTTTGACTGGTGAAATATGTTGTTGTTGTTGTTATTGGCCTTAGTGTGGTACATAATATGGCAGTTATATCACACTTGATACCATATCTTTTTAAAGAGGAATTCTTTCTGGCACCGTTCAGGCACCGGTACCATTTTAAAAGTATTGTTTCAGCACCAATATCGAAAAACAAAAACCCAAATGATTATATAGTATTGGCAAGTATCAAAAAAGTAGCCTACTTGTACTTGGTCTGAAAAAGTGTTATCGGTGCATCCATAATCGTGATGAATATGAATAACCCTGACTCCAGGACTTTGAGAATGTCTTTCCAAATCTTATGCATAATTCCAAAGAGTATGGCGACAACAATGCAAATAGGTCAATTATTGATCCTACTTCCTCACTCATGTTTTGTGCTCTTGTTGCATCTCAAGTGGAATGCATGTGGCCACAAAGCAGAGCTAATCAGCTTATTGTCTCCTGAAGGGTGCTGGGTGCTCTGTTGTCTCTTGGCTGAGCCAAGCCAATCAAATACAGGCCTTTTCTTTGTGGATACAGTCAGAATGTAGAATACAGATACTCGAGAATTCTGCAGGTGGTGCATTAGCTGGTGAACATTACTATGGAGCAAACAAAGCAGCATTACGTGACAGATGAAAGCAAATTAACAGTAATGTTCTGGAGTCAGGCTCGGTCAGATCATCAGGCCTCATATTGTAGACACAATGCAAGTCTTCAAACTGTCAAACTGTTGATTGCTCAACATGAGTTGTGATTATCACAGAATGGAAACATGCAAAATGATTATAAGTGGTCAGAGGTGATTGCTCCCTGGTGATCTCATTTCAAATGGAAGATAATTAAATGGATTGTAAACCGACATCTAATAAAAGATGCATTCTCTGCAGGGATTGTGATGGCAATGGATTTGTAATTGCTTGACACCAGCCCATCTTTCCTTCATAAAGCCACTAATGTCCTTTCAATTACTGCAGGTTTTAAATAGAAACTACAATTACCGCCTTGTGGTCCTCTGCCAACCAGTCAAGTTGCAGTTTGCATCCCTGTCTGTCCAGACTCTCGTCATCCCTAACCTGGCTGGCGTCTTCACACGCGAGATCGGCGACTAAAATGCATAACAATGCTATGATTTGTGAATTCATTTTCCTAATTAAAATAGAAGAAGAGCGTACCTTTTTGCTATGCTGGTGTGTTCTTTGGTGTACTTTTCTAATGAAATAAATAGCCTACATTTTATTTGTGGTTTGTTGTGTTTGTTGTCAGTATATAGATTCTAAATGTAGATGTCATGGCAATTCATGCTGTATTTTTAGTAAGTTTGGGCTAAGGTGACCAGATTTCTGAAATAAATAAATAAATAAAATATCCAATGTTATGTATGAAATAAAAAAGGGGCACAATTGCGTTTTCATGTATTTTGACCATGGTAACTGTATCAAATCAAATCAACTTTATTTATTTAGCACTTTAAACACAACACAGTTGATCCAAAGTGCTTTACAGTGCACACAAGGAAAATACAAGCAAAGGAAAAGGA
>JAOVVB010255435.1:0-15955 GCA_028570985.1 Heterobranchus longifilis
GCATGTTATGTTGTTAATGACGGACAGGCTGCACTCCAGATATACCTGTATGTGGACCGGCGTGTGGCAAACTGGTCATGAGCTAGTTTAGCTGCTAACTAGCCAGCCGCTAAATGAGTATCATTTAACAACTTAATGTTTCATCCACACACTCATGTCACAGTGTATAAAACACGCTGCTATCACCGGATGAGTAACAACTTTGTTCTGTTCATTTCCTGTAACCTGTAAGATTTGGATCATGCAATAAGGCAGGCTGCTCTGTTCTTACGGTGAATGATTGCAAAGATCTACAAAGAATGTTTTTTTTTTGCCTTTTAAGTAGGCTACCTATCACTACTGTTTGTGATTGTGCTTTTTCAATGACGTTATTATCCACATATTTGTCCGTTGTGTCTGCACCGAGAGGGACAGTGGTCTCGGAGCAGCCAGACACACAAACATGCAGTCTGCACACAACACACACACACACAAATCAGCTCCACGTGTGATTAGTAAACAGCAGAGGAGCAGAATCGCTTGAGAAATGCGCTTCTGATAAAAACTGCTCGCCCGAGAATTTTCTGATCTTGCCTGATGAAAACCCTGCTTTTACACTGCTAATTGTTTCTCTGCTCCAACTGGCTAAACCTGTCTGCTCTGAGCACATCCACTGCTTCTCTCTCTCTCTCATGCTCGAACTCAAACTCGCTACGCTCACACTAAGCACTGAGCTACTCCTGAAAGGACCCACGGAACTCTTATGGATGGAAGCGACCAGTCCAGTATAACTTTCCCCAGAGCTGTTAAACACACCGCTGCACCTGTAGGGGAGACTCTCTGCTATAAATCAAGAGACTTGTTATCGGCACCTCCCCATCATCACCTTGTTTCGTAACCAATAAATACAATCTCAGGGCACTCCATTTCCATTGTATGCGAGCAAAGGTACGAATCTTCACATCGCATGGAGTTCTATGGTGAACTTTGACCGGCAAATATCACCTCAGCATTTGCACATGCGTGACCGCGACTTCATATGAGCTGAAACAGAAGAACCTGCCCAACAGCAGTAAGATCTAAACAGCCATGCTCTCTTTTTCCATGTTTTTCCCCTGACATTGGAACCTTGTGCTCAGGTAGACACTTTATTTACCCAGCTGATGGAAACGCACCCCGTTCAGACCTGGTTTTAACATCCGTCCTGAGTAATCCGATCGCAAGTACAGGTGTGAATGCACCCAGGACGCATTGAGGACAGATTAAGATGCAATCACTCAGACCACATTCGGAGGTGGTCTGTCACATTCTTTCAGCAGTGTGCACGGGAATGTATCCTGGGCCATATTAAGGACCGCATACTCAACTGTAAGCCGAACTACAAACTCATTCACTAGCTTTGTCCACGACGTCTGAGCTATAAATGAAACACATACTTCAGTTAAGTTGGAAAGATACTCAAGGATTCAAAATTCCTGGATCAATAACTCATAAGTGAAACGTTGTTAAAACACAAACGACGCCTCTTTCTAACCATAGTAAGGTAGACAGCAAGCTTCAACCTAATTTTCATTAAAACGAGCCGTCCTCCAAGCTGGAGAGACATTGGTCTCTATGAGCAGCCGGCTGTGAAACAGTATGCAGGGACCATCTACAAAGTGCAACACCACAAGTGTAGTGTCACCAAATTCACTTCACACATCAATGGTATCCTGTTGATTATACTACAACAGTTAGTTTGGAAAAAAAGTTATTGAATATTTTTGTTGTATCTCCTTTTGGTGTTGCACTTTGTAGACTGTCCCTGGAAGTCACACAAACACACACAAACAAAGACTGTAGGCAGCACTTTTTCATTAGTCATTGCATGTTTCTGTAATAATGTATGATTTATGTGAGTAACAACTGAAATTCATACACAAACAACACAACAATAACAACAATTATCTTTCATTCAAACAGGCCTATTTGTACAAAGGAAATGCCTAATTTCCCGATTAGGTTCAGCTTCGATTGCCATGGAATTTATTGAGCACATTCATGCTCCCCAGAACATGACTCCTTTCTCTTTTGACACCCCATGAGCTTTTCCTTATGACTGGACAAACCTCATATTTGTATCCCTACTATTGTTGTGGGGTGAAATAAATACTGCTACCACTAGGGGCCACTATTAGGGCTTTACAGTTAAAGTAAACTAATGTTTTCCTGTGTGTGTTTGTGTGTACACTAACATGTTCCTCCTAATCCACCCATTCCTTTATTTTTTCTCCAGGTCCAAGGTGCCAGAGTTCATCAAGATGATGAGCGACCACTTCCTCTGACGGCGTTTCCATGACAACCCAGCAATCGGTCAACCCCGTCGTTGCTTCGGCCTGACCAATCAGATTCTCTGGATCTTCGGCCTGACCAATCAGATCAGCCTCCTCCTCTCCTCTCGTTTGTCTCTGATCCTCCTCTTCACCTTCGTCTCCTTCCGTCGAGAACACGAACTGCAGAGTCACATTAGTCGCTTTCGTCACTTTGCATCCCCGGCTGAAGTGAACTGGATGCTACTTTGTGGAGACGTTGAACGGCCGCTGTAACATGGCTGCTACAAAGTGGCGGTTCGTGGGAGCTTTTGACACAAAGTGACAGCAATGGACAAAACGTCTTTGGAATCACATCATCCAAGAAATTCTTCTTCTTGTACTACTTGTTTTATCAGCATTCCCAGTTTTAAAGAACAAAAGGGTTCTATATATAGTATATATATATATGAGAAAAGGAAAAAAATGACAAAAAAACTTGTTAAAAAAGTGCAACTGGATGCGGGCAGTGAGGAGGGTACGGGTTGGGGAGGGTTGTTCAGAACGGAGCAAAACATATCACAAAGTGTTTAAAGAGTTTTTTTAAGCAACATTGCGCAGCTGTTATTGAATGCAGCTTCAGCGCATCTCTGACTGAATGGCAATCTAACGCCACACTGTGGATGAAGCTGTGCCTGATCTCCTCTTGGATGCAAACCAGTCAGATAGATACACACGGAGAAGCAAAGCAAACAAAAAGAAAAAAAAGAACAGGAAAATTCCAGGAAGTATCGCGGAAGAAAGCTGCCCACTCATACATCCCCCAACGAACCACACATGTTCACAGATTAGAGTATAAATTAAAATGAAGACGATGTTAGGTGCTTGATATGCCGAGTCATTTGAACAAAAATTAAGTTCGCAAACGCTTTTTGACTATCATAGATGCCTAGAAAGAAACGGGGCTAAACAGGAAAAACGGGGGCAACTCGTTCTTCCCCTTCTAATGCATTCCCTCTTAACCTGCAAACATTTACAGTAGATCATCAGTGTAAAAAAGATCTGAACATGTTTATGTATTTTTATTAGTGTTTTATGCTAATAGCCACTTGACTTTGGTAACAGGTGGCAAAATTGTACCAACTGCTCACTTTTTAGTGTGACCACAAATACAAAAGCCTGGACAGTTGTACCCAAATGGCCCGTGTGTATCTACTGGGAGGACGAGAATACCTAAAGAATCAATCATTGAATCCGTTAATCAATCAATCAGTGAGTGACTCCAGAGGGACTGGGGTGTTTAAATTATTTGAAGGTAGAGGAATTACAGAAGAAAAACAGGAAGGAAGAATCATGCAGTAATGAAACCGTGTACCTCGAAATGCGGCAGGAAGGAAAGACTTTTCTTGACATCTTTATTTGAGATTGTTGTTGTTGGTTTGTAGTGCAGATGCAAAAAAAAAAAGACAACAGAAAGAAAGAGCTCAAGCAAACAGTCCTTTGTCCGATATTCGTCAGCATGGGCAGAGTGGGCAGAGTTTGAAATGGTGTCCAGGCCATAGACTGTAAAAAATAATGGACGTAGCAGCAGTGACATTTGTGGACTACCATTTTGAAGCCTTGAGTTTGGCATTTGGCCATCGCCATCTTGTTTTGTTTTTTTTGGAGCCAGAAGTGACTTTGAACAAGAAGGCGGAGCTGGGGAGGATGGCGTGGCCACGCCAGTGTCGTCTATGGTTTCAATGACGCTGCGCTAAGCTAAACGCTAAAGAGGGAAAGTTGCTGATTTTCAACCAGCTGACATGAGTAATCCGGTGGGTAAATGCGGACCTCCGGGTGCTGTCGCCTTTTGCTGCAGTGATATGGAGCCGGTTGAAAATCTGCAAACTTTCCCTGAAGTTACCTGCTAACACTAGCACTAGCTAGCTAGCTTGGTTAGCAAGGTGCTACGAAAGACATTTTTAGCCAACCAAAATGTTCCTATTAACTTTGATGAAGTGAAAACACACTGTGAAAAGGTCCAAGTTCTAAGACGAAAACATGGGCAAGTTATTTTAACGTAATCTTGGAACCCATCTGCTATCTTCAGGGCTTCTGCTCCCTACGGATGTCCAGGCCAAGACTTCCTCTTCCGTGCGCCGCTTTTTGTTTATAGTCTGACTAGCAAGAGTTACATACAGCCCCGGGAGAATCGCCATCTCCTGTAATTTTTTCAAAGGCAATTGTGTAATTCGACTTTGAAAGCAATTTGTTTCTTTTATTATGCGAGTCCGACATTTCTCCACACAATACACAAACATCGATATTTTTTGTGGGCGTTTTAGGTCCTGATGACATTTCGAGCGTTCCGCCTGTTTCGCTCCCCACACGGACTGTTTACCTGATACAACTGAAGCAATCATCAATACTACTCGGACTACAAACAGAAACCAGAATGCTTCCGATGATAAAATCTTGTCCCGTTGCGTACAGATTCTGCATACACAGTTGCCATGGATACGCATTGCTAAGCCTCTATCTTGATTGACAGGTTGGTGTGTAGCCACGCCCTAATGCATATGCTGCTTTATCATCTATTTGACTCTAAATGTGACCATAATTTACAAAATGAACATCATGCTGTATTGAAGAAGACTTGAAACTAGCAATTGAGACCATAAACTCAGTATGAAACTGTATATATAAATCAAGTGAGAAGTAGGTCATTTTCTCATTGACTTGTATACAACTGGATTTCTTTTTGCAACCAGTGGAGTCACCCCCTGCTGGCCATTTGAAAGAATGCTTGTTTACAGCACTTCCGCATTGGCTTCACTTTTCAGACCCAGAAGTTCCGTCCGTCTTTTTTATACAGTCTATGGTCGAGGCCTTTGCTGAAATCGAAGGATTTAGAGGATGGACAGATGAAATAAATGATAGATGGATGGCTGGATGAGAGGGAAGAGGGCTGGACTGAAAACTGCATTCTATTCCACGTTTAGCACATTCCCCAAATCACGATCACTCTACTTGAATTGAGTGGTCCGGATGGCCCGAAGGCCTGAGAGTTTTGGGAGTCAAGGGTAAGGGTATGGGAAAGATGAGGAGAAATAGTTTAGTTGGCCAACATCCTGAGGAGCTAGAGATGGAGGGAGAGGAGGAAAAACAGAGAATCTAGAGGTCTAAATGATGATGACGCTGCAGGGGGAAGCAAGGGAACAATCATCAGGGCGAGGGGTGTATACTTTTCTTCTAGGGGCCAAGCAGCAGTCGTCAAAGCATTCCTGTGTTGGATTCATTAGATTCCCTTGTTTCCTGGTTTAGTATCTGACCAATCATAACCCTAAACCTCAACCTCAGACTGCCCTGCCCTGAGTAACAACCATGGGGGACTTTCTGATTGACATTCGCTGTCTTGCAAAATAATGATGATGAGTTTATTGTAGTTCAGGTGTCTGTTGCTGGGTCAATTAGCTGCTTCAAATTTAATCAGTCTTGCAATCCTGTTGCGATGTTGATGTCTGGCAACATTTCGAACACTGTTGTAGTCAAGACCATCTAAACCAAGAAGTCATGACCAAGATCTGAGTGTATAGAGACCAAGACAAGACCAAGACTTTGAGGGATTGAGACCGAGACAAGACCAAGACCAAGGCAGGGAGAGACCGAGACAAGACCAAGACCAAGGCAGGGAGAGACCAAGACAAGACCAAGACTTTGAGCGGTTGAGGCCGAGTCAAGACCAAGACTTTCAGGAGTTGAGACTGAGACAAGACAAAGGCAGGGAGAGCCTGAGACAAGACAAAGACCAAGGCAGAGAGAGACCAAGACAAGACCAAGACTTTGAGAAGTTGAGACTGAGACAAGACCAAGACTTTAAGAAGTTGAGACCAAGACAAGACCAAGACCAAGGTAAATACCTACCTAAGTAGTTACGTAAATACCTTACGGTATGTCAGAACACTTACCAGATATGAAAATTACTTATTAAAATGACAGAAAATGTTGTTTCAACCATGACACAAACTCCCGCTTGAAAGTCCTCATGTGGCGTCTGGACGCTTTTTATACGTCATCATCTGGTTGAACCTGGGAGTTCGTGTGTCCACCACGGGAAAGGATCCTAATAGACTTTCCATTCCATTCTCGTGGTGGCACCACATTATTTAACACAATATGTGACCCCACCAGGTAATTCGGTGTTAAGAGGTTGTGGTCATTTCACGTATTTCTGTGAGATCACACTGAGCAGGAAGTTTTACATCCAATCACAGTAACGATGTGAACGAAATCAGACAATGCACGGGCAATGTAGTGACGTCCACGCAGTTGTGGTCTTGACAAGAAAACTTGTGCTGCGATGCACCAAGGTCTACTCTCCAGCAACAGGCAAAGGTCATTGGAATATCTTCAAGAATGTGCATTGTCTTCAGGTGTCAATCTGAAAGTCCCCTTTCACCCTAGCCCAATTTTGAACCTTCCTCAATCCAGGCCTATGTTTAATACCCAGTCCCGGTTCTGTCTTCTCTGCTGACCCTATAGCCTTATGAGCCCTAGCCCCTCTCCCCAGCCTCGTGTCCCACCTAAGCGCTCCCACAGATGCAATTTGAACATTCACACTTCTACCAATGTGCCTTTTTAGAGTTCATATCATTCGAGTTGCCAGAGGAGGACATTTACCTGGTCTTTTAATAGGATGCAAGCTTAGGGAAACCTGTTCTTAGTCATTAGGTTCTATGCAGTCAGGTTTTTTACCAGACCTGGGAATTTAAAAAAAGCTAAAAAGGAAAAAAAAGTATTTTTTGGATAAAAAAACAAAAAAACTAAACTGTATTTAATGTACTGTACGCTTATATGTAAGTAGACAGCGTGTTCTGGCTTTGAGCCAATGAGACAGACGCTTGATTTAGCAAGATGAGCCCCCATCCCAGCCCCCCCCCTACCCCCAAGTTCTCCATAAACCCCAACCCTTCCTGTTCCAAGCCCCAGCCCTGTTTCCACGGTGAACAACGCGTCTCTTCTTGTATTATAGCTTATCAGCTTTTTATCAATATTTGATCGGCTTGTCCGTAAGCCAATGTAGTCTTCAGTACAAAGTGTGTGGTCGTATGTTGTAAAACAGATTTTCTTTTTTTCTCTCTCTCTCTTTTTTAAGAAGAATCTTTTCTCTTATTACTTTTCTTTGTCTGTTCTGGTTTACATGTCTATTATAGAAAATGTAAAAAAACGAAACAAAAACAAACAAAAACAGAAAAACAACACAATTCGCTATACCCGACAGCATTGTTCTCTGTCGGTGGTCATTTTGACGCGGTTAAAATCCTACCCAATCAACAGGAAGGCACGGAAACTGGAAAAGAATCTATTTGAATAAATCAATCTATATATAAATGTACAAAAAAAATATATACGATATATAAGGAGGGTGCCATTTTCTGTTATTTTTTTATTTTCCGTTGCAAAGGAGTGTTTGCTTGGGGAGGAATTATTTTCTCAAAGACTGAACTGGCAGAAGTTGGCGAGGCCCCTCAGTGTTATCAATTTCCAACGGACTTTGTTGTGTTCTCTGTTGTTGCCATGACAACACCCTCTGACTAGTACGGCACCCTGCGCAGGACAAAATGGGACCGGAGTTCCATCAGCTCCATTCACTGCTATCTATCCAAGGCAACAACACACAGACGTTTGTAAATTGTATGCAACAAAATGGCAAACTTTACCATTATTTTGAAATTGTGTATGTAAAAGTTATATTTTTACATGTAGACTGTTGTTATTTTGTGTTTTAGAAATATGTTGTATCGGTTTTTTTTGTTAAAATATGAAAAAGTAAAATTCAGTGTGTGTTGAAAAAATGTGTCACATTGAAAATGTAGTGAGGTCAAAAGTTCAGAATCATTTTCTTTTTTTCTTTTTTTTTTAATTTTTCAACATTATGTTTATATCTGTGGGGGAACATTTTTGAGGGTTCGTGGGAGGAATCAGAAATCATAATATATGATATTTGTTTAATTCTCCATGCCTCATGACATTACCATTTTTAAATGTATTTTTTGCAGAGAAATGTGTAAATAGTCATAAAACATTTTGTGTGGGGTGAGGACTTGCCATTGAGAGGCGATGACGATGAACTTGTTTTGATTTTTAGTGAGGTTGTATTTGTCCGGTTACAGCAGCCAGGTGCCAACTTTTAGTTTCGGTCAGTGGTGCTCAGTAATGTATGTGGTTTTGGTTGACCATCTGAAGTAAAAGTCAAATTATTGTCTTTGCTTGCACCAAGAATCACTCGTGTCAGAGCCGGAGAGGAAAATGAGCTGGTAAAACTGGCAAAAGACAAATTACTTGTTCTGTAAAATAAAAATGCAAATTCATTAAAACATAGGATATCATAACTCAAAAATACATTACCTGATTTTATACCTGCAAAATTGATTTTGATAATCAAAAATGTATTAAAAAGAAAAAACACTGGTTCCAACATAATACACACTTTTTTCAAAAATTGTTAAAGGGTGGTAGGGCTGCACGATTAAAAGATGGTGATCTTGATTCAGGCATTTACACAATCTCATTTCTGAAGGACAATGATTCGGCCATATTTGCTTTCGGGAGTTGCATATTTAATTTTAATTCGAAAATGGAAAACCCCCCACCAAATATGTGCACCTAAGTCTTCCACAAACTTTCAGGAAAATGCTGAAGACCTACTGAGTCGAGACTGCACAATTAATTGAAACAAGATCATGATGATCATATTTATTGTTGTACTGTCTGCATGAAGACAATACAGACTGCAATACACATTTTTTCTTTAAAAATCTATGTCCCTAAGAATTGTGGGAGAAAATTGTGATCTCAATCTTGAGTGGAAAATATTGTGATTCTCATTTTGACCAGAATCGTGCAGCCCTATAGGGTGGTATTACAAAATCAATGATTTTATGTTTAATTACATAAATTTTGACAAAAATCTAATTGAGGTACCCAAAGAGTGTAAATTAAATCCGGCTCGATCCGGCTCTGACTCCTGTGCATTTATTCTCTTCAAGATGAGTTGTAAATGTGGATTAAATGGAACACCCTCAGCACCTGATTCAAGATTAATATATGAACATTTTGGAATAGATTGGGGTGTCACTAATATAAAAAGGCAGGTCGTCAGCAAACAATCTTATCAGCTATTTCCCCAAAAAGATATCAGATCATGTGCAAGGCAGTTTCAGTCATTTGTTTTTAGTGTTTGCCATTAAAATTGAGCTTTTTGTCAAAAGGAAAAGCTGGTTTGAATCGGACCTAGGTGAAACACTAGGATTGAATCTGTCAGTGTAAGTGCTAAATGTGTTTTTTACGTAATGTTATTTTTGCGATGCTTCATTTCATATTTTCTCTTTGTTGTATAATCAAGTCATCTCCCGAATTACAGTATCTTCATTTTTATGTTACCCCTGATGTTTCTATTAGCCAAAATGTTTTTTTTTTCTTTTCCCTCCTTGTTGTACATACACACCTCATTTCTCTTTTTCAGTGACTGTGCCATGAGCTTTGTAATCTGTTACTCTGTACCAGTTTTACTGCAATAATGAGTTGAATTCAAAATGGCCACTCCTGTCCTTTGTTTTCCCAGCAATTTTAGAAACAGGAAGCATTTCTCTTTTCTCATGATTGCTAACTCCATTTACATGAACAAATACACTTGGGTATACTCCCGACACAAGTACTAACCAACATCAGTAGCACAACAAATCTGAAATTTGGTGTATTTATAAAAAAAATTTTGTACAAATGACCAGTATGGGTGTTAACATGACATTTCTTTTGCTGAAAAATTCTATAATTCCTGTGGAAGAAAGGAAATGACAAAATGAACAATCAAAGGAGCCTGTTTTCATGTTTTTATCCACTACATAACAGAAGGTTTAAATTGTACAAATGTCCACTGCCAGAAGAAAAAAAACAATATTTAAAACTCCTGCCAATATTTCAAATTCCTTGCCAAGTATGTCCTTAAGGCATTGAACATTTTTCCAGTTTGATATTCATAAATCAGTAGAATTTCTATAACTGAAGTATCTTACATTTTGAAAACTCAGATTGAATTAATGTATTCTTGGGACCTAAGCTTATTAAACCTCACCAGTATTTTAGTTTTTATTAAATAAGTTCAGTTGAGGAATTGAAGTTCACAGGTGATTTAAAATCCCAAAGGGGCCTCTGAACTGATGACCATGAAAATAAATAAAATTATACTTATTTATACCGCCAAAAGATTTATCATTTTTGAGACAATCCTTTTGTTTTATGAAGTAATATTCCATACCCAATCCATATTTTACTTTTTACATTTCAGTAAATTCTAGATTATGTTAATTGATAGATTATGATTTTTTTTTAATATTATGTGCCAGGGTTTTTCTCTCCAGTCAGATTAGTAGATGTAGAGTGTCAGATCAAACCTGGCAACTAGCTTCAATGCTAACTGCTGCTAAAACCACAATGTCTCATTGGAACATTTGTATTTCTACAGCTATTCAATAAACATGTGAACCTATGGAAGATGATTAGAGCTACATGTTAAAAATGTGTTTGAGTTCTGACTTTATTCTCAGAATTCTGACATTTTTTGGGGAGAAACACTCTGAGAATAAAGTCAGAATTCTGACTTTAAACTCAAATACATTTTTCACATGTGGCCCTAATTATCTTCTGTATGAACCTGACAGACTTGGAGTTGATGCTGATTTTCAGAAACACAAACAAAACCACTAGAAATATGAAGCATTGTGGCACACTGGCTGTTTGAGATGAGCTGAGGATGGATGGCTAGTTTCTTTGAAAAGTTCAGAATTGTATTGTGTCTAACTTGGTGAAATATGTCAGTTTCTGTAAGTCAGTTAACAACAACCTGCACAGCTGTATCCATCTCATCCAAGCTTCTGCGCCGACCATTGAAGCCAATTTGACATAGTGGCAAAATGGTGCGATTACAACTATGGCGGCCGTCACGTAATGCGGAAGCAGTGTTGTTCATCCGGGGATTGCTCAACTGCCGCCTCTAAAAATCCCCGGATGAACGGCACTACTTCCGCCAGACTTTCGCACATCATGGGGTTCATAGAGCAGGTGCACTATAGAGGGGGATTTTCACTCCTGTCCCGTCCCACTCCTGCAAGAAAATTCCTGTCCCATCCCAGAATGATTCCCGTTCCCATGTTGTGTTAAAAATCCTCTACATGAGTATTGAAGTGACGTGGAAAAGAAGTGGAACCACGGCCTTTGATTCCCGGTACTGCCTGCTCCCGTTAACTTTTTTTCCTGTCCCGTCCCGGTCCCGTGATAAATAGAGAAATTGTCTCTCAATCTACAGGAATCCCACGGGAATCCCGTGTCCCGTGGGAATCCCGAAAAAATGTCAGCCTCTAGTGCTCTAGAGATTTCTGCCGATGGAGCCGGCTACATCCGGTTTAGTGCTCCAACTAACTTGAATGAGGATTAAATAATTCAATCTTGCGGCTCTTCTAGACTTTCAAAATGTTATCAAACTAAACAGATCTAATCCTGATCGTGAAACGAGTCATATTTGCGGGGGTTGTGATTGAAAAAAAAAAGTATCCATGGATTTATAGACGTCTCTTTCACCATGTAAGTCAATGGGAAAAAGTCATTTTTGGGCCCCATGGCATCACGTGACGGCTGCCATAGTTGTAATTCCACCGTTTGGCCACTATGTTAAATTAGCTTTATCGTTTGGCGCACTTCCTGTGGGCCTGCTCGATCGCTGTATCCAGATTTTATTATACATCCATGGTCGTCACAGGAAGAGAGCGTCTGTATTGTAAATCCCGCCTACAAAGCTCTGATTGGTCGATTGTTTCGGCAACTGGCTAAAGCAACCCTCGATGGTAAACAAATCAGATGTTGGCAATTATTCAGAGGTCAGGAGCCCAATTGGAAGGCCCAGAATTTTAAAAGTAAAAGAGTAATTTAAACACGATTAGTAATTTATTGAAACATTAAAAAAAAAAAAAAACATTTGAAAAATCCCCCATGACATACAGTAGACTCTACAGTTTCCACAACAAAAACGAGCACAAATAAACAGCTCATTTAGTTCATCATGCTCTCTGTAAGTACGATTTATCATTTTCAAAGACATGCTTCATTTTTCAGTATTATAATCATTATGTGAAGGTAAAAATGAACTGTGGCCTTTTGTTCTTTCTTCTTGTTCCTTGTGATGCAATTCAGTGAAGAGATGGAAAAGATAATACAGACAGCAGAATTACCCTGTTATCAGTGCCTGGGCTTTTTGTTAAAGCTTCCTTTGTTTAGTGCTCTTTTGCTATGGAGTCGACTCTATTATCACCCTATTATAGAAGCAACATTTAAAGTTAATCAATCATAAATTAAAATATATTTGG
The DNA here is from genome assembly GCA_028570985.1 of Heterobranchus longifilis. Classification (NCBI taxonomy): domain Eukaryota; kingdom Metazoa; phylum Chordata; class Actinopteri; order Siluriformes; family Clariidae; genus Heterobranchus; species Heterobranchus longifilis. The sequence continues at coordinate 12,665 of JAOVVB010255435.1, forward strand.
CTTTTTTTTTTTTTTTTTTGCAGGGGCAATCCTTTTATACCACGACTACTGAAAAGAATAAAGAAAAGATGGAGATGAAAAGAGAATAACTACAGTAAAATATTCCACTTTGTAATTTTGGGGGAAAATGAATGATAAAAACAATTTGTTAGCTAATTTTATTATATTTTAAGATGTTTTATTTTAACCACTGAAGACGAGCCTGTGAGGTTTCGGGTCACGGTCGGGGGCGTCCCATTCCGGCCGGCAACAGATGACGATACAAAATACCAGAGAAAGAAAATAGAAATTAAAAAAACATACAAAAACACAACACTTTTCCCCCAGTGTGTGGCTGAGTGCCTCGAATCTTTATTTCATTGTATTTTTCTACACTTCCATTTTCTTAATTATTTCTGGTTAATGTTGTATTCTTTTAGTTAGTTTTTTTATGTTATATAATTATGATTGTCCTTATGGTTGCTGTTATTGTTGATGTTGTTATTATTATTATTATTATTACACTTTGTTTTTATTCCAGATCGGTGGAGGTGTTGGGGAACGGGTTCTTTTTCATTTCTGTGCTGAGGGTTTTATTCTTCCTCGTACCAGCCCAACAGTTGGCCGTTGGTTCTCATCTTGTAGTGATTCAATGAGGTTCATGTTCATGACCGTTCTGTAGCAATAAATGTGCCATTTTTATAATGCAGCGCTTTGAACGCCTCTTTCTTTTTATTCTTTGCAGCGTGGAGAGAAATGACAGAGAGGGGCTGTAGGCTAGTAGCTATCATAGACGTGTATTCAATATGTGGACAGCAACTAACGCTTACAACCATATTACACATTATATGTGAGCAAAAAATTCTATAAAAATTTAAAAAATCCCTAACCAGTAACCCAACGTCTTATGACGCCAACTTTTTAATTGACAAAAAAAATTTTGCACATTATAATTCTTACTTATATACAGTACTTATACACGTCTTCATTAAATGCAATACAATGTGGGTCGTGGCAATAAGAAAATAAAAATAAAATACAAAGTAACAAAAATGACACCCATATGAACACACTACATATATTTAATCAATTGGAAAAAATGTTGAAGTTTGCATAAAGTGATTGTTTTGTTTAGTTTGTTATTACAGGATTTAAAATGTGACATTGTTTGAAAATATATATTTAGATCTATTTGTTTGTTTAATAATTTCATTTTATGTATGAGAACTTTCATTTTTCCGATTATTCCGATATCGCATGAACGCAGCATAAAAACACAACACAGGTGATTCGGCCAATGGGCATGCGCAGCAGGCATTCAACTTTTGACCTTTCACTTCCGGTCCGCAACATTTCACGCAGGTGTTTTGCTAGCCGAAATTAGCCGAAGTTAGCGTTCGCGAAGTAGCGTATCATAAGGGATAGTTTTTTAAACCTTAAACGTCCACGCGCGGAGACCATGTATGTATTATAAAACATGTTTATTATAACGTTACGTCCGCGCGTGGAGACTGAGTGAAAACCTGGAAACCAGAGTGAGCCTAATGCTAAGACACGATGTTATACGGCTCGTGGAGGTGCACGCGACCACAACAACACAAGTTTTGTGAATGAAGACGGCTAATGGTAAGTGCATGATGTTTTCCCATCTGTTGCATATTAGAAATATAATGCATTTGGTGGCTAATTCGTTATATTTCTCTCTGTGCGATGCTCATTCATATAATGATATATATATATGCTGCTTGTGTGCAGCCTCTCCGTGGCATAACTGTGAAACTGTATATTCAGAAGTGTGTTTAATGTTACACTGCAGGCTTGTGGACCTTACATATACAGTATACAGGCCGCCGATCCCTGTTGCTGAATATCTCACCTGGTGTTTAACACATGCGTGTGCACTGCGAGTGTGTGCGCGCGCGCGTGTGTACGTTGCCGGGGGCGTGTGTTGCAGTAGAAATGAATGGGAAACCCTAAATTTCAGAGCACCCTCACTGAAAAGTTGAGCAACGCCATTAGGGCTGCATGATTCTGGTCAAAATGAGAACTACCTTTTTTTCCACTCAAAATTGAGATCACGATTTTCTCCCACAATTCTTAGGCACTCCAAATTTTAAAGAAGAAATGTTTATATTGCAGTCCATATTGTCTTCATGCAGACAGTACAAGAAATATGATCATCAGGAAATTATTTCAATAAATGGTGCAGTCCTGAGTTAGTCTATAGTGTTTTCCTGAAAGTTTGTAGAAGACTTACGTGCATGTATTTGGTACGGGGTTTGGGGGTGCTCCACCAACATTTTACATTTTCCAATTAAAATGCTGCAATTTCACATCATTTTGGTCCATTATTGTCATAATAATAATAATTATTATTATGAGCACTCATTCTGAATATGCAACTCCCGAAAGCAAATATGGCCGAATCATCGTCCTTTAGAAATGAGATTGTGTACATGCCATCTTTTAACGATTAATCGTGCAGCTCTTAACACCCTTTAACCATTTCTGAAAAGTGTGTATTATGTTGTAACCAATTTTTATTATAAATGTTTGATTTTCACTATACATTTTGTGGGTACAAAATCAGGTAGTGTATTTTTGAGTTATGATATCCTGTGTTTTAATGAATTTGCATTTTCCTTAAGAATTGCATTTTACAGGACAAGTAATTTGTCTTTTGCCAGTTTTACCAGCTCATTTTCCTCCAGCAATTCTTCACATGGCGTAAAAAAAAAGGCCCCACTCCGGCTCTGACACAAGTGATTCTTTGTGCAATTACAATGATGCAATTTCACATCATTTTGGTCCATTATTATTATTATTTTTATAATGAGCACTCATTCTAAATATGCAACTCCCCAAAGCAAATATGGCCGAATCGTCGTCCTTCAGAAATGAGATTGTGTACATGCCTGAATGGAGATCACGATTAATTCTGCAGCCGTAAACCCCATAGCACCTGCAAAAGAACATCTCTGGCACCGCCACACATACATGTGCATGTTTGTGGATGTTTGGGGAAATCTTCAATGTTCTGACACAGTTAAAGGAACAGTTTTTTATTTTGCTTTCTTTCGCAGAGTGAATTTTTGTATTGACTCCCACCACTAGGGGCACTAATCTAGTAAAACGTTCATAAGGATGCATAAGTTGAGGGACGACGGGGGCAGAGGGCCCACGCTCAGTAGGGGCCCCGAAATCAGACCTATCCTTCTACTGAGCCACCTGGTGTCAAGACATGTAACAGCCACCTCACTAATGGGTCAAACTTTAGACCAGCACACATTACCAAACCACCATTTCTGAACA
>JAOVVB010255465.1:0-19751 GCA_028570985.1 Heterobranchus longifilis
AGAGGACCCATGTTACTGACAAAACACTCTGTATCAGTGATGGCTGTCTGAATGTACACCTATTTAACACTTATTTAAAAATAAATGAATAAATTAAATACCACTCACAGCACCTTTAACATGCATATGAATAATCAACAAGGAAATTAGGATTAAGGATCATGTAATCAGTTGTTTCGGGTAGTTTTCTGCTTGTAACAACTGCAATTGAAAGTTTTTCTTGTTAAAGTTGTCTGCTTCTGCAGCTTTCTTCCCCTGGATGAATATGAGTTGCTGTGATGGGATTAAAAAGATGTGGGTTTACACTGACATCTGGTGGATGATGTGTGATCTTGCAGACACCATTTAATCCAAATTATCCTTCTGTTAATGTCATTATTCCTGCAAGACATATTTTATTAAATGCCTGCAAAACGGAGACATTTAACCCTTGTGTTTCATTTAGCTTTATATAACCATGCAGCGAAAAGTCTCTGTGAGACAAAAGATCTCGTTTTCAAGAGAGACCTGGCAAAGAGGGCGGCATAAAATCATTGCTACAATAACAACATAAAGATAAGATAAAACTGTATTTATACTGAGGGAAACTGCTGTGTAGCCGTTGCAATACAAAGTTGGAAGAGTGCAAATATAGACAGACTAAAATAACATAACATAACAGTATAAGTGCAACATAAAATAACAGTAAGGTGCAAATAAGGTGTAAATAAACTACGACTAAGACAACTGCCTCACGAAACAAAACAGTATATATGCAATAAAAGACTATAGAAAATAACCAATTAAGATGCAATTAAAGAGTATAGACAAGTGGATGGAGTATGGAGTATACGCATGGTTTTGTCTGAAGTTTTGTCCCCAGCAGTCAGAATTACTGTAAGTGCTACTGCCATTGAATAAGACAAGTTTGAACACACTGAAAAAGAAGGTTTTTATCTACACTTTATATACAACTGATTATCAATTCTAAGTACAACCACCTTCCTCAGTGCAGCCTCGCTAGAATTAACCAGAAAAGAGACAAATCTCAGACAATTAAACACAAATGGCCAACAATAAATAAAAAGAGCTCTGGACACCGCGGCGGGTGCGATATTAAGCCACATGAATTAAATAACACTTCTCACAGAATCCACAGCACAGCAAAACATCAACAAAGCAGCAAACACAGAGATGTAAACAGTATAAAGTCCACAGCAGCTGCAGCTGCAGCCACAAACACACATATTACAGCAAAAAGAGAGCTGCACAGTTTTTGCACAAAGTGTAGTGCAACACACGCTATAGCAACCATCACAATGAGTGTGTTGTTGTACTCACTCTGAGTGTTGTGCACTGTAAAGTCCTCCTCAATCTGCTCCAGGTTCAACTTCTCTGGTTTATCCTCAAAACAAAATATAAGCAGTCCACTCAGCCTCTGTGGTCCCAGTATAACCAGTCCACTCAGCCTCTGTGGTCCCAGTATAACCAGTCCACTCAGCCTCTGTGGTCCCAGTATAAGCAGTCCACTCAGTCCTACTGCAAAGTTGTCACAAACAGCAGAAAGTCCTCACTGGAGGTAAAGGCAGAAGTCACCTGGAGGATCCACCATAAGCATGTTAGCATCTAGCATGTTAGCTACACCCAGCATGCACCTGTTGGTCACATGACATGTGGGTGTGTTTGATTTGTGTCACTGAACATGCTGGCCGGGTGGTGCATTAAACCACTGATCAATTCATGTAGATGCTGCTGATGAATCTCATTTCTTTTGTTCCATTCTTACAGTTTATCAGGACTTTTTCATGCAACTTTTAGTTTTACTCTGTATAGGATGCTACTTGAAATGTAAAAGTAAAATAGGATACTTGTGACTGATTAAAAAAAAAATACAAGTACACAAAAATATATTGTTACAGAAACAAGAGATGTAATTCTTTATTTCCACCTTTGGTAAAAAAAATAAATAATTAAATTACAATCAACATTACAATCTCATTACAATCAACACAAAACCAACTATTACCTATGCATGAACAAATCTGACAAAGACATGTACTGTATGTTATCTTAAATAGTGATATAACTGGTACTTATGTTCGGGTAAGTTACACATGTTGCATGTTTACACATGTTGCAAAACATGCTGTTTTTCTCTTATTTATCCTGTATTTCTTTGTTGATTGTTGTTTACAGGTTGGTTAGCTTTTCTGCACATTTTGTGTGCATACTTTTTGTTTGTATTTTTCTAAATTATGTGAGCTTAGTTTTCTTTTTTTGTTGTTTATTTTAATCTTTATTTTCCTTTTTTAATATTGTTTATTTTTCTCCTACAGCTGAGGGGAGGGCGTTGTATAAACCTGTGGCTTCTTGACGTCTCCTGAGATATTTCTTATTTTTTCATTGTCTGGATTTTATACAGTCTTATCTGTGTGCAAATAAAATAAATAAAAAATAATAATATAAGGAGCCTGTTTTACAGCTGGGGTGTCTGAGATGCCATGTAGTAATAATGTCATTTTCTGTAACTTTTGAAACTTGATAAAACAATGTTCAGTATATTTCTGGAACATTATAGGATTAACAACAATAGTCACACTGATTATTATTTCGAGAAGAATTCAGATCGTTGCAGAATTTGACCTCTCTGCCTCTCCATTATTCAGGCTTTTATTTGGTTCACGTTAGAGGTCACGCTGTTCGGAGATTTGAACTCATGTAAAACTTTGAATAGCTCCGGGGCCGGCGTTCACAGGCTGTGATTGAACCGCCGCCGCCGCTGGGTGGGCGTGATACGCTCTGCTGAAGGTGACACAATGTGGTGATGATGGGGGGGGGGGTAGGGGGGATCTGCGGGGATCATAATTGGTGGGTTTCTGTTGAACAGGTTTGATTAAAGATGCAGAGATGTCATGTAGATGTCAGAGGCTCATAAAAAGACAAACTGCACAGGTAATGAGTAGACGTTTTATTATCTCCTCTTTCATGGCATGCACATGTTCTTGCACAAGGACATTTTAGCAGTATGCATCCTAAATCATGCTCCAGTACACTGCATGACTGATATTTCGTGTCTTTTTTTTACGTGTAATAAAATAATCTATAATATATGAACAATCTAACAACTCTGACATCAACACTGTTCTGTAGCAAAATAAAGCAATATCTCACATTAAAGGAGGAATACACCCTCGAATACTCTTACAAAGAAAGATATGATCAATTTGTTATAAATTAATTCCACGTTTTTGTATTAAGACCAAGCATTTTTTGGCATGTGCACTTTTTCCTTCAATCTGCCTTGTCTCTACTAACGGTAGAGAATCCTTCCCAGAGTGCCTTAAATGAAAATATAGATGAATCTGGCGACCGATTTGTGTGTTCCACCGTCTAGCGGCGCCGGCATTACTGAGGTGACAAATGGTGACACCAGTGTCTGCTCCTGCCTGCTGACAGCAGCACGGGTAGTTGGAATGATGACGAATTAACTCAGATAATTAATAAAATGTAGACATTATTGACTGTCTGTCAAATAACAGTTACATTTTCCATGGTAAAAATCACTCCTAATAAACACAGGGCTGCCGGTGTTTTGGTTTAACGCGTCTGACCATTTTAACTATCAGCCAAATGTGTCTGTGGTTTCTCGTAGTAACTTTTGTAAATGTTTGGCGTAGATCAGTAGTCTCAAACTTTTCGGCCCCCGCTCCCCCTCCCTCCGTGACATTATGTCAGAAATATAACACAATCCGGCCCATAGGAATTTTAATGCTCCATATAGAATTTACATAAGATCACTCCATAAAAAAAATTAAAAAAATTAGTTTGGTGCAAAATAATGGCAAAGGTCAAAGGTGCCCCGTCAGTTTTTGACCAGAAGAGAGCAGGCAGAACGGAGGAGCAGGCTTTATTGGTTGTCATGGAAATAAAAAGTAAACTTTCAGAATAGTGCGCTTTCTTGCAGTATTTTAGATTAGACACTATTAGATGACAATACCAGCAGTAGCCCCGAGCCAATTTGAGTTTGAGACCTATGGCATGGATAATAAATACAGATGAGTATGTATTTAAAATTTAAAGTATTTACGAGGACACCTACATGTTCTGTTTGTGTTTTCAGCAGCGGCCGTCACTGCGAGCAACCATTCAACCAACAGTCACTCGTTAAACCGATCAAATGGTGTTTACTTTGTGTGTTCCCACACATGTTCATGGACAAACATTTCAAAACTTTTCCATGACTTTTCAAGGACCCGTAATACAATTTTCATGACCATTCACAACGCATAACACAAACAGAACTGAGTAACAATTGACCGTCCTCGGCTGCTCATGTCAGTTGCTCAATATTGCAGTAGGCTACAATAATACAATAATTTTAGCTAGCTGGCATATATAGAGGGAGAGACGCAGCGTGGGGAGAAAATGAAGAAACGTATGTGATGGTAAACAAAACGTTGTGTTAGCCTGCATCAACAGAAAAATCATTACAGAAAAAAAAATGTCATTATGTTACATTATGTGGAAGATTATCCACAGAAGATTACTATGACTTTTCCATGACCGAGTTAATTTATTCTGTGGGAACGTTAGCTAGCTAAGCAGTGTTAAGTTGTTTCTCCATGTTAGCATCCTTGTCAAAAGTAACGCTAGAAAAATAAAGGTAAAAGTAGATGATTGTACACTTCTTGGGACAGCTTGCATTCAATCCTGTGCGTACTGTAGTGAGACACCACCACACTAATGTGACTTGTTTACTTCCTGTACTTCCCTGGGTATGTGCAGAGAGGCAACAATCAGTGGAGCATTGTAAACATGCTGGAAATATCTTCCATTTTTTTCCATTTATGGTTGTGTAAAAAATAAATATACCAAAAGACGGCAAAATAGCCTCACAATAATCCATAAAATGTTGACAGTGTTGACTCTAGGCTACTAATTAAATGCAATTTTGAATCTGCAACATGCCATCATCTTTCTTGCGGACTACAAATGATGTTACCATCATATTTAATGTTTACAGTAATAACTCTAAGAGCTTTCAAACAAGCTATACAGTCTGCACAAACACCAAGGCACAGCTGTAACAGTGAAATTATTTTTTTTTCAGTCAGAAACACACCTAATATACATCTCTTACATTATTCATGTATTCATATATTCCACTGTTAATGTAGAAAAAGGCATCAAGTCACACTTGTTGCAAGCAATAATCATAATTGTCCTTGCTAAAGGTACTTCAGTCTCACTTCTTCCGTCCTTCATTCCACCTGTAAAACTTTCATCTTGAGTAACACTTTGGATTTCTGTGAGCATCCACTCCTGTGATTAGTTTTTTTTGTTTACTGGAGCTGCAGGAGATCAGTGGCCGTGTCCTCTCGGCTCTCTCAGAGAAGATAATTATTGTAATCACGAAGGGATGCTTGACACAGTTGTCAGATTTTGTCTGTGAATATCGTTGAGGACAGTGTCGCTGTTAGAGCCGTCAGATATTCCGCTGTCCCCAAACACAGAGCCTGCGGGGCACCAACACAATATTATTATAAAATATAATTGTATAAAAATGCAGGTCAGACTTTGCAAATTGCGACCTGTGAACGTACCGCTGCTGTTGGTGCCATCGCTGATGACGGAGGAGCTTCGGGAGGTTAGGCGGGGAGCTGCGGTGGTTGCTGTGGCAACCGACAGATTTCTGTTGTTCTGGGTGGCCGTCCGACTCCATTCTGCAGAAAAGTGTACATGACAGTTTGTCATTTTAAATATATGTTTTCATAATTTGCCAGATTCATCATGTTTTCATGATAACACATTTTCACATTAATATCAGCATGAAAACAGTTGATATTACTGGATTTTTCACTCCTATTTGGTATAAGATCTAATCTCTAAATTCTTGAACTACATTTCCCATAATGGGAATGTTGCTGTGGATTCAGTAAATTAAACTGTGGGCTACAACTTAAGCTCTGTTTATTTTAGCCTATATTAGTCTACATTTTGGCAAATTGGGACCATTAAAAGTCAGGCCAAATTAATGATTAGCTATTAACATGTTTGCAATGTACCCATGGATATACAGATAAAAATCACTGGATTACTTAGCGTCTTTTTTCTGATTTTTAATATTAATTCATGAAGAAAAGGTAACACTTGCACACATACTCCATGCCACAAAGATTACTTACAATTAATTTCATTACACACAATAAGTCTGTGACTTTTCCAAAACTTTCAAGGATTTTATTAATTACATGCATAACCTGCACACAATCTGTTTCAATCATACTTAGATCTTCATCATCGTCAGGTCAGAACGTTGACAAATATCCAAGTAGGATTGAAACGTGGTCATTATTAAACTTTTGTGGTATAGAGTAAGTGATCAACCTTCTCTTCATTGATGCTGTTTCCTGATAGCTTTGCACCTACATGATGTGTGTATAATTACTCTCCTAATATTAATTTATGGACATTTATTCACAATGGAAATTGGAGATAATAATATCCCCAGAAAGTGTAAGTCACACTGAATCCAAAAATATGTGCATCATGTCTGTGTGCTCAGACTTGACAGAGTTACGACTCTGGAGTGCGAGGAGTGCGATCTTTTGACACAAATTTTGGCAATCAGCATGCAGTATCATGTCTGTCCCTCCTCTCAGTGTGAAAGCCTCTGTCCTCATCCATCCAATCATATTATCAGAGGTATAAGAACACAGTTAGGTGCCCACCTGAGTTCTCAGCCAATCGCAGTTTCCCGCAGCAGAGATACGTTCTCCACTGCTTGCGGACATTCTCCTTCACAGCACAGTGGAAAATAAAGACGAGAAATCCTGTACAGGACAAATGAAATAAGAAAAAAATGCTTTTGGGAACATTTGCATATTATGGTTTGGCTAATATGGATACACTCATCACAGTTTTACCAGAAAGAGTGTCGTCTACATGTTGTAGTATGATCCAGTATATTCATACAGGTCTCACCTTGCAGAGAGTTGAATATAGAGAAAAGGTAAACAAAGGGTAAGTAGAGGGGTCCCCAGGCGAACAGGGCGAACCCCCAGGTGAGGCCGAGCAGGATGACGAGGCCGGCGATGCTGCGCAGATCTGTCAACACTCCCCTGTTGGGAGGCTGGTTCTGGGGGTTCTGCTTCTTGATCCGGGACAGCTGGACCATCACGATGATGAAGACCAGCAGGCACAGAGAAAAGATCAGGAGGAAGTAGGCCACCACGGCCACATAGAAGGCGATGTCATTACGCAGCCAACAGCTACAGGGGGACGGATAAAGACGGAAAAGTTTAGACTATAGTTAAAAGTTCTATATATGAGATTTTGAACATTAATGTAGCAGCAAACAACTATTTGCCATGTAAAGATACAGTGGCGTCCTGAGCAGAGAATTCAGCATTAAGAATTAATTAATGCTGTTTGTTTTGGTGTGAGATGCTGGTGCTATAGTGCGACATCTAGTGGTTGTGAATGTTGCATATAGCAGCTTTAACAACTAAAAACTTTCTCAAGAGGAAAGTCATACATGCATGCTATCTTCTATGTGGTTGTTATGTGCCTACTAGGGTGTTGCAAGGTAATAATGTGTACTGTGTTTTGTGTGTCACAGCATCTGATTTGCATTTATTTTACATGTGATGTGTGTGTTTCTGTATGCTTTCAGCTGAGTAGAGCTTTTGCATAGCAGATATTTTTAACTTGAAAAGCTTGAAGATATTTTGTTTGAGCACCATAAACAGAGTACAGTAAACAGATTGTCTGTCTCACCCTCCTGCAAAACACATGTAATGTTAAATATTTATCGGAGGATAATGTTAAGAAAATCAGAATTGTTTCTATTTCTTCTTAACGAAAATTATCTTGATTTTTTTTTTTACTTAAGCATGCATTTATACAATGTCTGGCCCCGTCAAACCATTGCCTTTGATAAAAAAGGCAATAAAGCAGTACAGATCTAATATATTTGCAGATATGTTTAAAACTAACACACATTCAGCTACATTGCAGGACGAGCCTTGCACTGCTTGCTCTATGATGAGCTGGTTAGAAAAACAAACAACCACCAAACAAAAGAAAAAACACAAATCTATTAAAAAATGAAGTTTACAAAAGGTGATTAAGATTTAGGTGTAACTTACAAGTCATCTGAAGGACCATCTATGTACCGTCCATATGTGACCAGACCATAGTTGTCTTTGTCCACTGATATTACAATGATCACCACGATAAGAGGAATGCCTGCAAAGACCAGGATGTTAAACAGCAGAACCATCTCAGTATATCCAATAAAACAAATGTATATTTATTAGGGATGCACCGATTGTTTGAAATAATAATTTGATAGCCGATATGTTGATATGTTGTTGTTTATTTTGTTTGTGTTATTTATTCTCCCCTTTTTGCCAGGGAAACAAATAAATCTTCATTATTTAAAAAAAATAATTGAACTGTTTTAAAGTCATTCAACATTTCATTACATTATCTTTGAATGAGCACAAATTAAATCATATAAACAACTTTTAATATTTGATATATACTTCTGAAGCAGTTATTTTGCGCTGGCTAAATTTTAACATTTAGCCAGCGCAAAATAACAGATAAATATGGGCCACTGCCATCGTTAAATGTCATCTTATTTGCAGATATGCCGATTGCAGTCAACAAGGTGATTATATCGGTGCATCCCTATATATATATATTTATAAACATTTAGACATGTAGGAGCTGAGTGTGACCCACCCCAGCCCAGCAGTGAGAACTTGAGCATGTATCTGCTGAGGTAGGGAGTGAACACCCGGACGATGCTCAGGTACATGTGCAGGGCCTCAAGCCCCGCCCAGGTGAATGATGTCAGCAGGAAGTAGTGCAGGAAAAAGGCGGTGCTGATGCACAGCCCGACCGCCGGGTAGAGCGCCAGCCAGCCGTCCAGCAAGAAGACGAGGTCGAGTAAGAGGAGGGACAGGCAGAGCTGAACCAGGATCTTAGCAGGAATGTCCCGCAGCAGTTTTCTGCATAGAAACACTTTGTTAGGACACTAGTTTTCATTTTAACTTTAACATGAAACTCAGATTTAAATCATCTTGGTAAAGACAGAGATTCTTACTCAAATGAAAGATATGTCAGTAAGGTGAGAGCGAGGAAGATGGCAGAGATTCCACAGCCGATGTAGGTGATGAAAGTAAGAATTTGCGCCTGCTGATGGTCAATTAATCCCTCTCTGGACAAATCCTGTATTCAGGACAGAGTACATACACAAATATACAGTGATCACACATTGTGCAACAGCAGGCTGATATAAGATTCATCATTTCTTACTTTAACCATGTAGAAAAAGACAGAGTCAGATCATTTCTGTTGCCTCTTTAGCTGGTAATTAGGGCTGGACGATTAATCGAATTGTACTTTCAATTATGATTTTGGCTTTCAACAATTATGAAAACAATATAATCATGTATAATAATGTATCTTGTTTTTTACATTTATTTTTTAATTTGTTTTTCAGTTAAATTATTTTTTAATTAATTCAATAAAATCCACTGCTAAAAAGACAATTTTTGTTTTAAAGTTCAATGAATGTATGATGTTTCCAAAGTCAGTGAGTAATCGTATTAAATAATCATGATATTAACCAAACTAATCTTGATTATGATTGTTGCCATAATCGAGAAGCCATACTATACATTTTATTGCACTTTATTGATACTGTTATTGTCAATATATCACATAGATAAACAAACCAGCAGGATTGCAAAGGATGTGAGATGGTTGCAGCTGCAGGTTGTTTCTTCTGGTGTGGCATTGACAAGAAAGCAGCCAGCATAGCTCCAGCCTCCCCCACCACCTGATCAAGACAAACGCAACAAACACGGACATTAATACATCTGGCAATTTAACCAACATAAACAACTCAATTTGCATGCATGCACTCACCATTCTGAGTGAAGTCCCAAAAAGCACAGGAGGCCTTGTTTGCCTGCAAACAGAGAAGAGAAGCATCACAGAGGAACTGTGAGTGATCTTTCAACACTGATTTGTAACAATTTATTTGAGTTTGTTTGTCAGTAATTTATAAGAAACCTTTTATTTTTGTTCAATCCAAAACCTACCCTTTTTTGTCTGACCATCGAAATGCAATTACTTGTGGCATTCAAATTATTTATGTATGATTCTTTTCTGGATGAATGGTGAGTATGAGAAAAATAGTTATTTTTATCTGTGTGCACACTCACCTCTACAGGTTTGATGTTTCGGATGGTAAACTCGATGTTCTCAGTCAGGTTGCTTATCGACAGATTGGCCACACTGGCTGCCAGGACTGGACTGACAAGGGTTTGGTTATCTAATGCTGCATCCTGCAAAAAAAAAAAGACAAACTGTTTCCTCTTCTATTGAGCCATGTGTGGCTTAAAATTAACTTATAAAAGTTAAGAAATGTAGCTTATAAATCATTAAATGCACCAATAAATACTTCCATATGCTGTGAAAAGACAATGAGAGGATGTGAAAGTACCTGGAAGAGGGCAGCTTTGGTGTAGAAGTTGAACTGGACTCTGCTGGCCTGCTTCTGCTGCTCAGTACTGAGCCCCGTGGTGAGGGAGGAGGGCAGGACTACTGACCCCAGAGCAGACCCTGACCTCTTGGACCGGGATCTGCCGAGGGCACGGAGCTGGATGCAGAAAAAGTTGACATGGTTAATGGAAAGTTTTGGCACTTGCTGTTTTCAGTTGTGCCTCCTCATCTGGTCATTTTATGTTCCAGTAGTTGCATTTGAAAACATTGGGACATGCAAGAACCTCTCTTACTTTTTCTGCAAAGTTTGCTCCTACAAGTGTCAATCAAACTTGAATGAATGCCATCTGTTCATGTTCGTGAAATTTGATCATTAACATAATCTACGTCCCAAAAATTGCCATATAAGGCTGCCAGTTCCCCTTCGTTTGAGAGAGTTTCATTTACAAACATGTTACCAAAGTAAAAAGAAGAATGTCTCTCTCTAAAAAAAAAGCATCATCATCAAGCCATGATGAGGCATTATGATTTTTAAGCCAAACTAGTGTTTTCTGGCCTGTAGAGAAGACTGTCTATACGACATGTCTACACTACTCATGAATAAGAGAAAAATCCAAGTACAAGATCATTGGTGAATGACACAATTCTCTCAAATAACTCCTACGCACTGGTGGACTAAAGGAGGGATTGGCCGCTTCCCTTGGCGCCTCCATACCAAGGGCAAAAAAAAGGCAGCAAAAGATGCCCCTATGGTAGATAAAACATGATAAAGTGTCCTCTAGGGTGTCCTTAAATGGATAAAGTGATGAAGTTCCCTCTAGGGTGTCCTTAAATGGAAAAAAAAAGTAATGAAGTATCCTATAGGGTGTCCTTAAATGGAAAAACCTGAAGAAGTGCCCTATAGAGTGTCCTTAAATGGAGAATTGTGATGAAATGGCCTCTAGGGTGTCCTTAAATTGAGAAAGCGTAATGAAGTATCCTCTGGGGTGTCCTTAAATGGAGAAAACGTGATGAAGTATCCTCTAGGGTGTCCTTAAATTGAGAAAGCGTAATGAAGTATCCTCTGGGGTGTCCTTAAATTGAGAAAACGTAATGAAGTGCCCTAGAAGGTGTCCTGAAATGGAGGAATTGTGATGAAGTGCCCGATAGGGTGTCCTTAAATGAAAGAAAATGTGATGAAGTGCACTCTATAGTGTGGCCTTAAAATTGAGAAGATGCAATGCAGCGCCATATAGGTTGCTACACGCTGGTTCCCCACCACATGCAGCTGATGCCCTTTTATTTTATTTCTTTTGTCCCTGCCCCTCAGCATGAGTCTGCCACTGCTCATATGTACCACATAAGAACTAATCTATTTGTAAGAGTTCTTGCATGAGGCCCATTGTTTCTCATGAAATGCAGTGAGACCAGATGGCTAAATTCAAATCTGGGCTACCTGGACATTATCCGTGTTAAAAATGTCAACAGATGTTATTGGAAAGTTGGTCCCATCGACTGTCCTCACTGCCAGAACCAGCGAACCTGCAGAGAGGACCTCTCTGTCACCTGTAAGCATCAGCTTGAAACCCAGATCATCTACCAGTTGAACCAGCCTGTAAACAGGACAGAAGACAAAACATTTTTGAAAAATCTAATGTATGGGAATATGTTTGTGTGTGTGGGTGAGGGTTGTGTGAGTTGTACCTGTTAGCAGATGCAGAGAGGGCCTGCGAGTCACTGTCCATCAGGTTGCTGATGACGTTGATGGCCTTTTGTCCCATCGCCTTAGAGACAGTGGGGCCATCAAGAAGCTTCTCTAACTCCCCCACCAACTGGGCCACCTGCAATACCCATCAAATGATGAAGTTTACTTTGAAGAATTCCACAAAAGTAATTGTTCTATGCTAACATTTTTCTTCTAATAGTGTATAATCTAATAGTTCAGTAGCTTCACCTGAGAGGAGTTGAGCTGAGACGTGTCCTGTGTTTGATTCAGCAGCTCGTCTGCTTGATCCTCCTGGGCCGCTTGGCTTGTAGTTGTCTCTGCAGTGGTTGTGGAGGTAGTTCCAGTACCTTGGCAAAGCAAGTTGTCAAGTCATATAAATCAATTATTCATGTATGGTGATCATTATATGATCAATATTATTGATCCAAGACGAAACTGACAGAAGAGCGGGAATGAGAGAAAAAGGCGCAATTACAAATCCATCTGCTACTTCAGCACCACGGGCAGCACCATGGATTTATCAATACACAGCAAAGTTAGGCTACTGATATTTCAGACCCATAGATTCTAACTTGCACAAGCTTCCGTCAAATAAAGGATCAATAAGTCAGGCAGACTAGACTAACATATTCAACTAAACAACATCTCTGCCCAGCACTCTCTCTGCTACTAGGGGATGGAGGATATGGCCAAAATCTTCTATCCCAATATAGGTCATTTCATATCTCGATAACGTTATATATCATGACATATAGCATGTTTTCAGGTAATTCAGAAAATAAATAGTCTAAATAGGGAGGCACTCCCAGTATGGGACAAAACGTTTTGTTTAAAGCCTTGACAAAGATACTGCAGTCGAAACATGTTGGCTTTTTTAATGATTTAGCCGCTACAATAAATGCTTTTTATATTTCCTTCCTTGCCATTTTGGAGTTCTGGGATTGCCTTCCTATTTATGCTGTTTGATTCCCTGTTTTCCAACAGGCAACGAGCAACCAGTCATCTCTTCTTTTTCCAAATAACTAGTTTATGTTTTATTTTATATGGTTTATATATATACTGTAAGGATCAGAGCATAAAGCGTTGCTCAAATGACATAAATACTGCCATATCGTAGCTTGGCCGCTGGTTTTTCGACATTGTGAAATAGAAAACACATATAATATATATATGATAGACGTTTTGATGGTATATACAGTTTTGACTACATATACCATATCGCCCAGCCCTGAAAAGCTCTCAACTATACATACCAGGTTTTGTTGTGATTGTGTTGGTGGGTGTGGTGGTTTGGAGAGTTGTTGTCGAAGACGTCAAGGAAACCTCTGCAGTAGTGGTGTTAATCTGGGCCGGAGGTGTACCATGCATAGTTGTAGTAGTTGTGGTTGAAGTTGTAGCTTCTGCTGTAGTTGTCAGATTGACTGCTGGTCCTTTGGTTGTCAGGCTGGAGTTGGTGGTTAAACTGCTTGCAGTTGAGCTCAGGTTGAAGCTGTCTCCTGTAGTTTGATTGACGCTGGTACTGACGGCAGTGGCAGCTGTTGTGACATTGTCATTTGTGTTGGTTGTTTGTTGGGAGACTCTTGCTGTGGTGTGATTTCCAGTCTGGTTGTTCAGTGGAGCTACTGTGGGTTTAGTGGCGTTGTTGACAACGGATGTCACATTATCCGTATAATTGTTAGAGACTGTAGTGACATTGTTCACCATTGTGGAATTGGGAGAAGCTGTAAATCTGCTTATTGTTGTGTGATTGTTAGTTGCTATTGTTACATTGTATACTGTTGTGTGATTGTTGGAGGCTGTTGTTACATTGTACACTGTTGTGTGATTGGGAGAGGATGTTGTTACATTGTACACTGTTGTGTGATTGGGAGAGGATGTTGTTACGTTGTACACTGTTGTGTGATTGTTAGAGGCCGTTGTTACATTGTACACTGTTGTGTGATTGTTAGAGGTTGTTGTGTGATTGTTAGAGGCTGTTGTTACATTGTACACTGTTGTGTGATTGGGAGAGGATGTTGTGTGATTGTTGGTGGCTACAGTTACATTGTACATTGTTGTGTGATTGTTAGAGGCTGTTGTTACATTGTACACTGTTGTGTGATTGTTAGAAGCTGTTGTGACATTGTACACTGTTGTGTGATTGTTAGAGGCTGTTGTGTAATTTGTGGTTGCCATAGTTACATTATACACAACAGTGTGATTTGGAGAAGTCGTAAATGTGCTAATGGTTGTGTTGGTTGTTGTAAATGTACCGTTGTCTTCTTTACTGTAGCTGCCAGCTGTAGTTACATTGTATTCAGTTGTGTGATTGGTAGAAGGTGTAATTGTAGTTACATTGTACACTGTTGTGTGATTGGTAGAAGGTGTAACTGTAGTTACATTGTACTCTGTTGTGTGATTGGTAGGTGCAACTGTACCAACTGTAGTTACATTGTACGCTGTTGTGTGATTGGTAGAAGGTGTAACTCTAGTTACATTGTACTCTGTTGTGTGATTGGTAGAAGGTGTAACTCTAGTTATA
Source organism: Heterobranchus longifilis (assembly GCA_028570985.1). NCBI lineage: Eukaryota > Metazoa > Chordata > Actinopteri > Siluriformes > Clariidae > Heterobranchus > Heterobranchus longifilis. Next base: position 14,727 of record JAOVVB010255465.1, read on the forward strand.
TTGTACTCTGTTGTGTGATTGGTAGAAGATGTATCTGTAGTTACATTGTACAATGCTGTGTGATTGGTAGAAGGTCTAACTGTGTCGACTGTTGTTACATTGGACTCTGTTATGTGATTTGGAGACAGTGTCGTGCTAAGTGTTGAATTAATGGGAGCAGTTGTAGTCATTTGTATTGTTGAGTTAAGAGGGGATACTGTTGTGAATTCTGTTGTGTTTGGGGTTGCTGCGGTTGTGTTTTGCAGTTTCATATTTTCAGCGGATGTCAACAATGTTGTGTTATCAGATAAAGTTGCGTTTTCAATTGTTGTACTGTCAGAGACAGTCACAGTCGTGTTTTGTGAGCTGGTGTGGAGGACAGGCTGTGCTGTTGAGGACTGTGTAGTGTGAATTGTTGTGAGTGGAGTAGTCATGTTAGAGTGAGCTGTTCCTTGTGATGCATTTGTCTGATGAACTGTTGCTGTATTTTCAGCTGTTGTGTAAGTTTGTGCGGTAGTGTTGGTCACAGATGGTGGTAAGGCTTCCGGAGTTGTCATGATGTTGCTGTTGGTCAGACTGGAAGGCGGCGTTGTGCTTTGCTTGGTCGTCGAAGGCTCTGGAGAGCAGCTGTCAGTCAGAAGTACAGCAAGGCTCTCATTTGCCTCACTAAAAAAGAACACATATGAAAATATTGTATGAATGTTCTTGTACAGTATAAGGCCAGTGCCTTGTTTAAGGGAGTATTAAAATTATGGAGTGTCTATTTGCACCCAGGTGAGAATAGGTACATGGCAGCTATTCGGCTATTTACACCCGGCTGCCTCATCCCCTCCTCTCTGTATTACAAGTAGCGACAAAGTACAAGTTGAGGGGAGGATATGGTGGATAAATGGGTCAACCACAGGACTTCACCCAGGAGACCGGGGTTTGCAACCCATGAAAAATAAATTTTTACACTTAGCTGACTTATTATTTTGACAGTTTGGTTAGATTCAGGCAACAAAACTAGGCTACTTGTTTAGGCAACAACATTACTTGGTTACATTTAGTGAACAAAACTACTTGACTAATTGACTAAGTAGGGCTGCACAATATACTGTTTTTTTTTTATCATCATCGCAATATAAACTTGCACAATAAACATCGCGAAAGATTGCGACATATCACAAAAAAACACTCAGGTCTTTTTTTAGTTAGTTAAAAGAAAGTATTAGAAGAAAACGGCACTTTAAATTTTAAATATATATTTTTTTATTGTGCCTTTTGTGTTCAGTTCAATAAAAGAAGAATTTTGGAAATAATTAACAACTTTCTTTTTGTATTCAACAAGCAGTTTGCTGTATTTTAGCAGTATACTGAAAGAGCAGAAAGGCAAAACTCAGTATATTTTATTATCTGCTTATTTATCGCAAGTAATATCATTATAGCGTCATTCAACACGTTATCAAATATCGCATATTTTCCTCATATTGTGCAGCCCTATGACTAGGTTAAGGCAATAACACTAGGCATAAATAGCATTGTTATAGATGATAGCTTAGCTTTGCACAAAGACAGGAAACAGGGAGAAATAACTAACCTGGCTCCGTCCAAGGCTAACAAAACCAGCCAACCAACACCTCTAAAGTGTCCTATCTCGCTTGCTTCATCCGTACAAAAACCACATTGTAAAAATTGTAAAAGCTTCTGTTATTTCCAGTCTTTGTGCTAAGCTAACCATCTGCTGGTGATAACTTTTTTATACCAATCTTCTCATCTCACTCTTGGGAATAAAGCACTGCAGTCTCTTGAAGAAAAGTTCCTGAATTTCCCAGAAAGTGACATTCTTTTCCAAGGAGGTTATGTTTTTGGTTCAGTTTGTTTGATTGTCAGCAGTATTATGAAAAAAAACTACCTGCCCAATTTTCATGAAACATGGTTGAAGGGTGTGACATGGGCCAAGAAAGAACCCATTACATTTTGGAGCAGATCTGAATCACGGGGCGGAAACAATCATTATTTTTCACTTTCATTAACATTGCGAGATAGGGCATGGCATTTGCGGAGGTCAGCGCTCTCCGAGTGACCTTCTAGTTTCTCTTGTGCCCAACATGCATGACTGTAAACCCCAAAAAGCCACCAGCATAAGAATGTTTTATTTATTTACCATCGAAGCAGAGTGGGGTCAGGCTGGCAGACGTCAGAGGTCAGCAGGTCACTGGCAACCCAGGTCAGGTTGGACGCCAACAGAGTACGGACAGCCAAACCAGGAGAGCCACACACCACTGAGGACACCCGCAGCACCGTCAATACATATACACAATACATGTTGAAATATAAAAGAGGTTTCATAGAAAAACACATAAACCTGCAGACTAACCCATGCGTGTGAGTGGCCTTTCGTTTGTTATGTCACTGTTGCGGTCGATGACTCTTTGCAGAAGTTTTTTCAGGAAGCAACCATCAACCGGTCCAGACATCTCCAGGATCACCATGCAGCTGTACAACCTCGAGACCAGCAGCAAAGAAAACACCTTCACACACTGGTATATCATCAAATACATTATCATATAGTGTTATGTTATGATTTTCTATATGCGTCCTTGTACTTTCTCGTTCTTAATGGGCACAGGAATTTTAAGGAAAGTCATTAATGTCTGTTTTCATAACAGACAACAGAAAGAAATATCTCTAGAATAGAATAGCATAGAACATACTTCATATCAAACCTTTAAAAAATAATTATATATATAAAATAGATCATCAATAATAGCAGTGAACAATAACAAACAAAATATCTAAACATATCTACCTCTGTTGTGTCCCGTGGCATTCCAGATGAACATGCTGGATAAAGAAAATAATTGATGAAACATGATTAACATCTTTAGATCAATGTGATTTTATAAGGTTTTTGGATTAGTACCAAACTGTTTCTGCAGTAAGATTTACCTGGTAGCGCATTAAAATATCTTGACACACTGACCTGGAAACAAAGAATTGACCACATGTGTGAATCACCACCATATTCAGTATTTAGGTAAACTGTTCAATAACTTCCCACGGTCTACATGTATGACTGTAAGTGATTCAAAGTGGATAGAGACTTACCGTGGCATTGTGTTACACATATGGGCTCCACGAAATCTAGACAACTGTTGAATAAGTTGAGAAAGTCAGTACGTATAGCATGTGTATATAATAGGAAGTATTGTTAAATCATACTGCGCTGTACATACCAGTTTTTTTAGGAAGTTAACATTAACAGAAGCACTGTTAATATTAATTCTCATGGCAAAAAACTGACCTGAAGAGAAAAAAGTGAATGAAAAAGAAGGACAAGTTTAGGACATAATTCTACAAACACCTTCTCAGACTTGTATGTTTCAGTTAAAGGAGCAGTTCAGTATTTTGGGAAATGCACTTATACACTTTCTTGCAGAGAGAAGACCGATACTACACTCATGTCTGTCAATTAAATATGAAGCTACAGCCAGGAGATGGTTCTCTCTGCAAGACTGGAAACAGCAGAAAACAGCTAGCCTGGGTCAGGACAAAGTTTTAAAAAGTCTACGTACCAGAACCTCTAAAGCTAACCAAATAATTTGGTATATGTAGTTTGTTTATTCAGTACCAAAACTGAGCCAGGCTAGCTGTTTCCCCCTATTTCCAGTCTTCCAGGCTGTAGCATGCAAACATATCAGCATATTTACCAAAATCTCAAACTATTCCTTTAAACTTTGTACAACATCCCATATAGTCAAAGTACACACTCTGCAGCTCTGTGTGGAGGGATATGAGCACATGTATACACACATGACTGACATTGCAGACCAAACATGTCGTTTTCTTACTTGCAGAATCACAGAAGGAGGTGCAGTCACAGAAGCGAGGCGCTTCACCTGAGGGAACAGACAAACACGGTTACAGCAGCAGAAGAAACCGTGGTTAAATATAATGAGTGTCTGTGTTTTTGATACTCACTGCTGCAGGGTTGTGTCTTAGGTTGTGGAGCTGTGTTGGAGTTTGGCTCTATGAGGGAGCTAAGTGAAGAAACACTGATTAGATACAGAGTGTACACATGGACAGATGTATACGCTTAATCAGAAAAACAGAGGCACTGCTCACCATGTAAGCTCGGAGTGATTGTTTGCCTGACAGATATCATCCAGGGAGGATGTGGAAGTACACCTCACAAACCCACCACCGGAGGGCTCCACAGCTCCACAAACATCTCGACCTGATGTGGAGGAAATCAACATGTAAGTTAATTATACTGTGTGTGTGCTTTCTGGATTTGATCTTAAAGTTAGGGTCAGGCATGCAGTTATCAGTCATGATTCATACAGAGGACAGAACCTTGCCAAAATCCAAAATAAATAAATAAAGAAATGACTCGATAAATAAATTGATATGCCATTAAATGGACGAAAAATAATATTTTAAATAAATGTAGCCATTAATGAATTGATAAAATGTGTAAAAGTAAATACATAGGGGAATTAATGCAAATGTAAATAAATAAAGCAAAATAAAACAGAAATGTCAATTGTGTCAATATGTCACATTTTATTAATTAATTAATTAATGCGTGCATTTATATTAAATATTATTTTTGGTACATTTAAGGGCACATCAATTTATATAGAGTTGTTTATTTATTTATGTACTTATTTTGGATTTTGGTAGGTTCTGTCCCCAGGTTTGGGGGGAAAGGGAATTAATTATGTTAATGAGGGTCCTCAAGTGAAGAAATACAAATGTGTGTTTTTGTGCTCTTGTACTTCTATCTTAGCGAGGGGCCGATTTTTTTATACCTTGACAGTGAGGACATTGCTTAGATTTAAGTTAAGATTGCGCACACACACACACACGCACACACACATAAATTCTTGTGTACAATATGTGATACAATATGTGAGTGTGTGTATTCCTTGGTAGTATTTTGCATGTATGCACATATGCTCTGTATTTGAATGTGTGTATGCTCTCTTAATCCAAGCGTGGGTGCATGTTTGCATGTTTGCAAAATACTGTATGTGTGTGTGCGTGTGTGTGTGTGTGGGG